>CABHPH010124974.1:18495-41535 GCA_902168325.1 Peromyscus nudipes
CCCCCCCCCCCCCCCCCCCCCCCGTCCAACTTCAAAATCTATTCTGCTTTCCCCTCTCAGGAAGATCCGTGAACCCCCCCCCACTTCCAGACCCTTCTTTATCTTCCTCTCTCCCACTTCTAGGCACTTCCTTTTTATCTTCCTCTTTATTTCCCCGGGCCTACAAATTGTAGCTTGGCTATCAACTATTTGATGGCTAATATCCTCTTATAAGTGACTGCATACCATATTTATCTTTCTGAGTTTGGGTTACCTCACTCAGGATGATTTGTTTTTTCAACTTCCATCCATTTCTCTGCAAATTCCATGATGTCATTTTTTTTCTAACAGCTGAGTAGAAATTCATACAATTTATACAATTCCATTGTACAAATGTACCACATTTCCTTTATTCATTCTTAGGTTGGGGGACATCTAGGTTGTTTCCAACTTTTGGCTATTATGAATTAATCATGAACTACAAATTGATGGAAGGAGTGCATTTTGGAGGACAATAACCACACAGCTCATTGAACACGGAGAAGTTGAGCTGGTGCCCACATGGAGCCTTCACCCACATTTTCTAGTCTCTTTGGTACTCTGCAGGGTCTCTAAAGAGAAATACAGAAACCAACCAAGCCACAAAACCTTTGACCTATAATCTGTCCTACTTGAAAAATTTCTAGGCCCTAGCAGTTAGGGCAGCGGTGGCACAGAACTTTGTGGGAGTAGTCAAACAATGTCTTATTTGACTTAAGGCTCACTTCACAAGAAGGCATTTGTATCTAACACTGCTTGGGTAAGCGAGAACCAGAGACTAGATATCCCAGAGACCATGGGTAAAGCCAAACACTACTGGTATTTTTTAAAAAAGTATCAAAAAATGATTCCTAATGATATTCTGGGATACTCATAGATCACTGCCTTATCCAGGATTATCAGAGAGGCTTCCTCTGGCAGTAGATGGAAACACATGCAGAGACCCACAGCCAGACATTGTGAAAAGAGAGAGTCTAGCTGGGATGTCTCCATCAAGTCACCCCATTTAGAGTTCAGGTAATCCTGAGGAAGAGGAGGCAAAAAGATTGTAAGAGACAGAGGGGATAGAGGACACCATAAGAGCAAGGCCCTTTGAACAAGGCATATATGAACTCACAGAAACTGAAGTAGGAAGCACCGGTCCTACATAGGTCTATATTATGTCCTCTACATTATTATTATAGCTATTAGCTTTTTTTTAAAAATAGGACTCCCAACTTGAGAACAAGTGGGCCTACACTTGGGACTCTGTTTCTTCTGTTGAGTTGCTGTATCCAACTTGGATACGACAGTTTTCACTTCCTGTGATTGTATTTTATTTTGTCATGTTTGGCTGTTATTTCTTGGAAGCTTGCTCTTTTTTAAGGAGAGACATAAAGGGAGTGGATCTGGAGATGTGGAAGAACTGGGATCAGTGGAGGGAGAGGGAAATGTAAGCAGGATACATTGTTTGAGAAAAGAATCTTTCAACTAAAGGAATAAATGAAAATAAAAAAGACAAAAATTATTTTAAATTGTATGTATGTCTCTCCATGGACATGTACACAATAATATAAGTGCCCAAGGAACTAGATGTGTGGGACAACTTGGAGATGGACTTGTAAGCAGTTGTGAGCCACCCAGATGTGGGTACTCGGAACTTAATTCATGTCCTCTTGAAGGTCAGTGGCCTCCTTCCCTTTTATAATGCATCATTCTTTGTCTCTTGAATTAGCTACCTTTTAATTTTTGTCCCATAATTACACTCATAAAAGTTTTCTGCTTCTCAGAAAAATAAATGTAAAAACCTGGCCTCATCTTTTTGTATCTTGTTTTGTCCTGTCTGGCTATGTCTCTTAGAGACCTGCTCTTTTCTGAAACGGAAGCAGAGGGGTAGTGAGTCTTGGAGAGAGGGAAGCTAGGATGAGTGGAGGGATGTAAAGAAAATAAATAATAAACTTGTTATTAACTGATTAAAATGAATACAAAGGAAACAAAACCAAACCAAACAGCAATAACAGAAACAAGTTATCTTGAAATATCAGCTCATTTCTAGAATTTGAAAGAGTGTGCTTTTCAGAAACAAATTACACAAGTACATTTTCTTAAACACCAATATATCTCTCCAGCACCCCCCAACTTCTTTAAAAAAAAACAAAAACAAAAAACCTCTTATGTAAGCTTATGGTTTTTATTATACTCCTCCGTTTGGAAGTAGAAAGGGGATCAGGTTTGCTGATGTGGATCAGAGCTTAAGATTAACTCCTAAGGACTCAATATCAGTGCATCATACCCACAGACTCTAGGAATGAGCCCAGCTGTGTACATCACCAGCCAGCCCACAAGTATCTGTGGGGAAACCATATTTTCCCCTTACTCTTCTTTTTAACTCCTTACAGATCCACCCCTGCCTACACTTTCCTCTCAACATCATGTCTTCTCTCTCTCTCTCTCTCTCTCTCTCTCTCTCTCTCTCTCTCACACACACACACACACACACACACACTTTCATCTTTCTGGAAAGAAATAAAGAAACTTCGGTTAACAGATAAAAGCTTGCACAATCTAGAGAGAGAACTAAGCATCCAGATCCAAGAGTCCAAAAGAATCTCAAATAAATAAAGCATCTTTTTATCAATATAATAAAATAAAAATAAACAAAAAACAAAATAAAAAATTGTTAATTCTTTGGGAATTTCTTACAATTAATTTTGATCATATTTTCCCCTTATTCCTCTTTTAACTACTTCAGATCCACCCCTTCCTATACTCTTCTCTCAACTTCATGTCCCCTCTCTCACTTTCCTCCTTTCTTTCTTTTTTAATAACTCAATTTCTCTATGTCCATATAGTTCTGGTTGTGGGTCATCTACTGGAGAATGTTCTACCTACTAGATGACACAGCCTTCAAGAAAACTGACTCTTCTTTTCCTAAGAGCTACACGCTGTCAATAGATTCTCAGCTAAGGGTAGGGGCACATGAATGTCATCTCACTCAAAGCTGGAATTTTGACTCACTTCATCTCCTGCAGCTCTTGGACAGATGCCCACTGCTGCTGTAAGTTCATGAACAGTAGTCCAATCATGTTGAAAATGCCACTGTTTTAGTCCTGTCTACCCTTCTTCTGGATCTTACAGTCTTTCTACCCTCTAACCTGAATTGCAATTGTCCCTGAGCCTTGGTAGTGTAATATTTGCTGAAGCACATTATAATCAAATTCATAGAAGTCAAAGAAGTTTGAAAGCAGCAAGAGGATAGCAACTCTTCACCTCCAAGTATTAGTGAAGATCTACCCACAGGGCCTGGTGATATGCTAAGTGTTTGGATCCCATGATGGAAGGAAAGAATTGACTCCTGAAAGTTGTCTTCTGACATCCACATGTATAGGCTGTGTCATGCACATATGTGAAACCTCTTACATCATGCATCACACATTACTCCCTCTCCCTCTTTCCTGCTTCCCTCTCTTTTCCTCTCCAGTAAACACAAAAAATTAAAATAATTAAAAATATCTACTCTTGCTAATATTACTTACTAGTATCCAAACCACTGATAGACTGTCCAAATAGAACAAAGGAAATGGAGTAAGAGTACAGCTGCTCTCTTTGTGAGCTGAGGCATCTATTTTTTTTATACTCAAACATCAAAGATTGATTTTGGGATCTTTAGATGGCAGAATTGGGTCTATTGCTCATCCCTAGGCTTTGAACTTGGACATGAATTTGAATCTTGTCATAGCCTTCCTCTATCTCTAGCTTCCAGATGGCATGTGTTGAGAACTCTTGCCTCTAGAATCATATGAGCCAATTACCCTAATAAATCTCTTATTTGTCTGTATCCTTCTGAGAACTAATATTTCCTTGTTGTTTATATTTACATTTTGCTGTGCATTAGTAATGCTGACCATCTTGCTAGATAATCTTTTGTCTGTAGGGCTGTTCATAATTTGCTTTTAGGGGAAGCAAGTTACTTCTCCTGTGTTAGCAGTTATTAACAACTCAGCATTTGGTTGGACCCAAATTTCTCCAGCAACTGATTTTGTTGTAAATTAAAGATGTTAATCTTCTATTCCATTGATGTGGTTTCTGATTCTACATGGAATAAAAGTTATAAATAAATCTAGGTAGGACATACTATCAAAAATGAACAGAAAGTCATATAAAGGAACACAGAAAATACACTCAAGTAGCTTTGCCCCATGTTAACACACAATGCCAACTCTCTCTGAGTATTGTTTTTTTTTAATTTGAAATAAATAATGTGGAGAGTTAACACACTGTGCATCAAAGAGTAGAGAGAGAATAAGTAAGTAAATTACACCTCAACTAAATGTCATTTCTCATGTGGCTTTACCTGTCTTTGGGTTGGATGAATGTATTAGTTACCCCTCAGACATCTGTGATTGCTGGATGAGGTTAAACCTCAGCCAATGGAAGTGTTCCACAACTGGCAATAGTCAGGAAAACTAGATGGAGATGCTACATTTGATATTATGGAGAACTGGCCCTATCACTTGACCTGAGAAAAGTTACTCCATCTTGAAGGGCTACAGCTTGCTGATTTAGTTAGTTCTCACAAGATTAATAGGACTTCCAGACCACTAGGGCTTTATTCTTAACAACTTGACTTCAACCACAGCTGTTTTATTTTTATATAAATTTGTTTGTTTTATATATTGAGATCATCCAAAGTATTTAGTTTGAAGGAAAAAAATCTGCTCAAAAAACTGATCAGCACCCCACTGCTTTAGGATGAATATATATTTGGAAATAGCATGTAAGTTAATTTGTTTCTGAAAAGCAAACCCTTTCACATTCTAGAAAAGAGCTGATATTTCAAGATAACTTCTTATATATTTAAGTCTGAGAAGAAGAAAACTTTTGTGAGTGTAATTATGCCAAAAAAGGCAACAAATTCAAGATACAAAAAATGATGTATTGTGAAAGTAGAAGAGGCCTGTAGCTGAAGTTTTCCTGTGTCCCAGCCAGCCAGCAGTCAGGACAAATCTCTCTCACCCACCAGTTCTGCAGTTGCTCAGACCCAAGTAAACACACAGAGACTTTTATTAATTATAACTGCATGGCCATGACTCAAGCCTTTTGCTAGCCAGCTCTTATATCTTAAATTAGCCTATAACTATTAATCTATATATCACCACATGTTCCATGGCTTTACCTGTGTGCCATTACACGCTGTTCCCTGGATGGCAGGCTGGTGTCTCCTGACTCAGCCTTCCTTTCCCAGAATTCTCCTTGTCTGCTTATCCCACCCATACTTCCTGCCTGGCTATTGGCCAATCATCTTTTTATTTATCAACCAATCAGAGCAATACATTCTCAGCATATAGAACATCCCACAGCAGAGGCCATTGACTTTCAAATATTTTTAGTAATGGAACACTTTTGTTGGTTTAATATCCTCTAATCTACTCAGTGACGCAGTAGGCCATGCTAATATTCCTTTGGTTAGAAATGAATGGAAGGACTGCATCATTTCTGTGTTTAGTTCATCACCTGTGCTACCTCTTTAAAACTGTAGGTGGCCTTACTCAATCCTGGCTCTCAGTTGTGAGAGTGAAGGAGTTGAGTGGTCTAAGATTATAAATGTTGAATTCAAGGACTTGAATCTTTTCACTCTGCTTCAGTGAGACAACAAGTTGCTGCTATTTTCTACCTTTTTTTTTTGAGACAGAGTGTTATTATGTAGCCCTGGATGTACTCACAGAGATTGACCTCCCTCTGTCTTCCAAGTGCCGGGATTAAAGGTAGGTACCAGCAGGCTGAGTTCTTCTCCTTCTTTGTTTAAATTGCAGGGCTGTTATGATCACTCTTGTCAACTGATATAAATGGAGCAAAGAAAAAGTTATCTCTCATACCCCAAGTAACAGGATATAAATATAATCACCCATTGGAGTCAAATCCCTAAGGCTTTCCATAGTTTGGACCCATGAATTACAAAGTTGTCAAATGATAGCAAGTTCTAAAATTCTTTCATTTGAATGATTATCATGAAAAGAAAAATAATAATATGACTATTTGAATTTGTTTTTCAAGTCACAACCTTTTTTGCTATTTTTGAAACAGTATATTAATTATATGGCCCCTCCCTTCTCCCTCCTCCAAATGTTCCCAAATACTCCTCACCACTCTCTTTCAAGTTCATATGCAAGCAATAACAATTGATGAAAAAAGACGTCACAATACATATTGAGGACTTTAAGATTAAGATAGCATGAATAATAAGGAAAATTAAACTTTGGATTTTCTGAGAAGTGTCCTTCACCAACTTATTTAATATTGCCTGCTCAATCATATCATTGCACTCAAGTAGTCTTTAATGGTTTCAGTTCTATGAGATGAAAAATTTCTAGAGATAAGAATTCAATTACATGCATCAGTTTCATGTCACTGTTGTTGATATGAATATATAACATTGGGAAAAGTACTAAAATATGAAGTTCTAATTGCATATGGAAACAGTCTGCTATATTGAAACTAAATTCTATCAAGAAATGATTGATTTCATAGCCTACAAGATTGAAAGTTCAGGTAAAGGTTAGAGTTTAGGTAACAATATAGAACTGAAATGGTATATTTAATGAATGTATTAAAGTAACTTCCAGATGTCTGACTAGCACCAGGGGTGAAAGATGAATAAACTCACGGTTTAGTCCCTACACTAAAAACCTGTAGGAGATATACTTGCAGCAGCTTTTAAATTTTTCCTGTCAGATGATAAGTTTGCGCTGACACTAGGGTGACAGGTGCAGACCTTAAGGAAAGCTCGTTTGGTTTGCACAGCGATAGTGGGTGACCAAGTGCAAGTGTTTGTGTATGGTGTACTGGAACAATATTCAGAGGACCTGGCTTCTTGCTTATAGATTGCTTCACTTTGGACCATAGGCCTAGATTTTCTGAGCCTCAGCTTCCTTGCACATAAAACACAACTGATGTACACACCCTTTTTATTATGTCACTGCAGAAGTTAAGTAGATTTTAATTGAAGTATCTTTTGGAACCTTTTCTACTTCACTTCTCAATGGCTCTTCAAAATGGTCCTCTGAACTGCAACATTGACACAAATATGTACTGAAATGTAATGAATGTCACTGTCAATTTCTCACTAAAGAATCCATGCTTCCTATCATGTGCCAGTAGAAAGCATTTCATATGGCCTCAAGGAGGGGCCAGATTACATCTATATCAATCTCCCACTATTTTAATGTCTTCCTGCTTTATGTGTTGGACTTTTCTGAAAGCTCAACTCTATTGGCTTGTATTACACAAAAGAGCTTCTGTATCTCAGTAATCCTTGGTGACAAGCCAACACTAGGACCCTGGATTGGGGGTTGGGTACAGCTTCTTTTCCAAGTCCTTTCAGAAAAACTTCAACTATTTACTTTTTTTCTTAGAAGAATTCAGATCAAAACATAAAATATTAAATCATTCTTATGGTTTAACAGGGTTCCCAAATTTTCTACAAAAGTACACAATATGAAGTTTACTTTCATAATCATTTTTCATTTACAGTTCCATAGGCTTGAGTATATTCATGTTGTTGTGTAACTCCTCTAGAAAGTTTTAATCTTATGTAATGCAAACTGTATCCAGTAAACAACAAATTCCCTTTTCAACTTTTGCACTTACAGTTGCTTTAAAAATATTTCAGGATGCACTTGGGAAGCAGAGACTGGCAGATCTCTGTGAGTTTGAAGCCAGTCTGTTCTACAAATTGAGTTCCAGGACAGCTACGGCTATTACACGGGGAAACTTTGTCTCAAAAGAAAAAAAATATATTATGAACTATATATATATATATATATATATATCAGGATAAGAGAAATATTAAGATAGATATTTGAACAAAAGTAATGTGACTGAGCAGACAAGCAGATCCTTGATCCCTTGGAAAAGGACACACACACACACACACACACATATATATGTGTGTGTGTGTGTGTGTGTGTGTGTGTGTGTGTGTGTGTGTATATCCTTTGAGAAGGAACTTTCTCAAACCTCCTAATCTCTGTTCCTTGGCAAACTGTGGGTTTAGATTCAGATGACTTCTGTAAAAATCAAAAGCTGGACTTGGTTGTGCATGCCTTTAATCCCACCACTCAGGAGGAAGGGACAGTCACATCTCTGAATTCAAGGACACCCTAGTCTATAAATTGAGTTGTAAGTCTGTCCCTTGACCAGTTATCTGCCAGGACACAGGGCAATTTGTTTGGACAACCTACCTTGCATGTCTCCAGTTATGTTGAAAGATACAGGACTGTACCATGTGATGGACAGCTCTATTCAATGAGGACAAGGCAGGTCCCGAAACAAAAACAACTGGCACCTGTAAGGAAAGGCTCTCTCTCTCTCTCCTTCTCTTTCTGTCATTGTGTGTGTGTGTGTGTTTGTTTATGATTTTTCTTAGGACTGCTGGACAAGGTGGCAGAGGGGTCAACCTGCTGCAAAATGTGCTCAGGTATCAGTAGGTATATCTGTATAGTCACCAATTTACTTTTTTGAAGACATCATGAGCCTTATTTATTTATTGTTGTTAGGTGGAAAGGATTTATTTAAGCTTATATTCTGGAGGTATAAGAAGTCATCATGTTAGGAAGGCATGAGAACAAGTGGCAGGATCAGAAACCTGAAAGTGCTCATCTTTTCTGCAAGAATGAAGCAGAAAGAGAGAACTGGAAGTAGTGCTAGGCTAAACCCATATTCCTCTGCTAGTGACAAACTTCTAGTATGATGGCATCTTGTAAACTTTCCCAAACAGCTCCACCATCTGGAATTCAAGTGTTCAAACATTCAAACCTATGGAAGACATTCCTCATTCAAATTGCTACATAATTTAACTTTTTTTCAACCACATGGTATTTCTGAACTATTGTGATTTTAAAATAGAATACTAACATTACTTAACAATAACTAACATTATTACAATAATAACAATACTAACATTAATTAACAATACATTGAGCTTTTATTTCAGATACAAATCATGAATGGCAACACTTCCTTGAGTTTGGAAGAACTAGCACTGTGGTTTCCTTCAAGGAGATTCATACCCAGAATCTTCTTTGCACTTATGAGAGAGCTATTAGAAATTAGAAAAGAATGCCTTTGATCTACAGCAATGTGCTCTTCTTCATTTTTTTTTCTAAATTGGTGTTTTAGTTAGGGTTTTTATTGCTGTGAGAAAACACCATAACAAAAAGCAAGTTGGGGAGTAAAGGATTTATTTGGCTTAGATTTCCACAGAAGGAAATTAGGATGGGCACTCCAATAGAGGAGGATCCTAGAGGCAGGAGCTGATGCAGAGGCCACAGAGAGGTGCTATCCACTGATTTGCTTCCCCTGACTTGCTCAGCCTGCTTTCTTATAGAACCCAGGACTTCCATCTCAGGAATGGGACCACCCACAATGGGCTGGGCCCTCTCCCATAAATCACTAATTAAGAAAATGCCTTAAGTGGGATCTTATGGAGGCATTTTCTCAATTGAGGCTCCCTCCTTTCAGTTAATTTTATTCTGTGTGTCAAGTTTACATAAGACTAGCCATCACAACTGCCCTTGTCAGGATCAGTGTAATTTGAGGTCCAGTAATTATACCCTCACAACTGACTGAAATTCAGCACCAGTGGACAGTGAGAGGTTCAGCAGATGTGTGAAATTAGTCCCATAGTCTCTGCATATTAATTGTGTTTCATAGAACTGAGCTTACCTGTGAAAGCTGAATTGAGTACTGAAGTTACCTTTGTTCTAGAGGCTCTATCAGAAATTTAGCATGAGTTACCTGGGGGACCAATTAATCCTATTTGGAAGCCTGCATTTTCTTGGGCCGTTTGCACGCAATTTCATTAGAAACAAAATGTTTATGAGCTTCTAGCTACCTGGATACAGACCTGGGGAAGTTAGGCTGTGCTGAAAAATATGCAGGATGTGGTGCTCATGTTCTACTGAGTATAATCAGAAACAGGCAGTGATGTACATTACAGTGGGTTTCAGAGACACTAATTTTAACACTAAAAGCTTGGAAACAAACTTCCAATGAGAAAGAATTACCTTAATAAATTATGGTAGTATTTTGTCAACAAAACCATTAAAATAAATGAAAGAAAATCAAAGAACCAGATGCTTTATATACATATTTACTACTATGAAAATAAGTCATGGTGCCACTAATTATTTACTAACATGAATAGTCAACTAAATGATATGTAAAGTACAGTTTTATTCTTATAAAAATAAAAGAGTTTGTGAAAACCTTTAGAGGTCAGAGGTGAGGACTTGATATTCTCATAATGACAGTGTAGTCAGGGATTTGAGGCCAGCATTCTGTCATGCTGTCATGTGTCATGTGATGCCAAGCAAGCAGGTGATATTGATAAAGAATAGAGATAATATTTATTAGTAGCTGGATAAGGTTATAATTTATGTTGTGAGTTCTCTGTTAATATACAGAGACAACACAGTTAAGTACAGAGGTCATTAAGTGAATTTGAGTCTAAGATATAGCATTTGTTCTGATATAAATTAGTCATTTAGTTATAGATATGAATTGTTGGGGATCTCCCAGCCTTTTGTGGTCCTTGAATTTTTATCTAAGTAAGGTATCCTAGAAGAAGTAAGCCAAAGGGAAGAGCTTGGAGCTTTTACTTCAAGCTATTATAACTTACCCAGTGATTAAGTGTGTTCCAGCAACAATTCTGGGCTTTGGAGATGTTGAGTGGGGGACAATGTAGGGTTAGAAAGCAGATATTCAGAAGGGTAGGTGTTTTAACAGTGTTTTTGTGCACAGAAGAAAATCTGGAGACATTTATATCAAAATGCTACATGTGTTCATGGTGCTGGGATTACAGCTGCTGCTGATTCTTATTAAATTATCAATTTGTCATACATTCTAAGAATCTTCAGTTAACATAGCTTATTTGCTTTATTAAAACTCCATGCATGCAAGTTTATCTCTAATATCATTGTAAACAAACAACTTCACCATTCACTCCCAGTTATTATTTTTATAATTAGCAGAACAGCTTGCCTCTAATGATTATGGGGGAATTTTGAAGAAATAATCCCCTTCATTTCCAACCTGATGTTCATTATTCAGATCTCTATTTGGTTAATGATTATGAGAGTTCCTATAATCTCTGGTCAGAAACTTCACTGAATGACCATAATACTGACTGACTAATGTGCCTGAGATGTAAACACATATATGGCAAATTCTAACTTGATGGGAAATTAGGGAAGGACAGTGGAGGAAAACAAACTAGCAATAATGATGATAAAAGATAGCCCTCTGTACAATGGTCTTCAGAAGATATACTTAACCCATTAGTTAGAAACTATCATAATCCTTATTTACAGAGGAAAATCCTAAGAAGATAGGCTGCAGGCCAACACCCACTCAGCTCATGATTGGTAAGAGCAGGAATCTAAACCACAGTAATTAGTTGCTAGTGTCCACTGCAGGATTAGGGTGACTTCAGGAGGGTGCCAACTTCCATGTCTAAGTCCTATTTATGCTTCAAGTTAGCTGTGACTTCACTAATTTAGTCAGAGTTTTCCAGACATTTTGTTCTATAGTATCTGAAGAACTTGTCATACTCATTTGAAATTCTTTTACAATTTATTTCTTCTGCTAAACTGCAGAATCTTGGAAGATAGGGGCTGTGTCCTGTGGTTGTTTTTCTGGCAATCACCACATTGTGTGACACATAGAATTTTCTTGACACTAGATACATATGTAATCAGCTGGGAATGATGGATTTCTAAACTGTGGTGATATATTATGTATCAAATAAAGCTTGCCTGAGGATCAGAGAACAGAGCCAGCCACTATATTAAACATAGACGCCAGGCAGTGGTGGTACACATCTTTAATCCTAGCACTCCAGAGGCAGAGATCTGTCTGGATCTCTGTGAGTTCAAAGACACCCTGGATTATATGAGATTGATTCAGTCTAGGAGAGAAACAGAGCCAGGCTGTGGAGGTACATACCTTTAATCTCAGTACTTGGGAGTCACATGCCTTTAATACCAGCACTTGAGATTTCATGCCTTTGCTACCAGTATTTGGGAAGCAAACACACCATTAATCCCAGCACTAGGAAGGAAGTGAAATGACTGGGTGGAGAAAGGCATATAAGGTGTGAAGAGACAGGAACTAGCCTTTTCAGCTGAGGACTCAGAGGCATTCACTCAGGGGATTTGGAGAGATAGGATCTATCCTTCCATTCAGCCTGATGATTCAGTGAGAAGTTTCTCTAGTGGCTTGTTCCTTTGTCTCTCTGATCTTTCAGTATTTACCCCAATATCTGGCTCTGGGTTTTTATAAGACCATTTAGGATTTGTGCAATGCTAAACCTACAAATTACAAAGTTATACTGAGTCCTATATAAGACTTAAAAATCTATCCACATGGTAAATCAGTTTCTTGCAGTGATTTGGTTGTATGGATAAGATAAGTATTACAGGAAGTGGCTCCTTGAGTTGCTCCTCTGCATAGTCCTGGGCTTGATTATATGAGGAAATAATTAGACATCATCTTCAGTAGGAAAAGAAACTCAGGGCCTCTAGAAGAGCAACAAACAAGCACCTATAACTGCAGAGACATCTCTCCAGCCCCTAGAAGTAATCTTAATTTCTAATAATTTATAGTCAAAGGAGCTGGATTTGAAATTATTAACACATTCCCCGCAAGTGCCTGTCTTGAGGGGATTTCTATCAGGGTCCAGAATAGATGCTACAAGTGGCTAAGGATACTAATCTGAGGAATATTCAATGAACCTAAGCACACCGATTGCTTTAGTCCATTCACTTTATTCTTCTAAATGAATTCTATCTACAGTTTCTTTTCTGTTCTCCTACTTAGCTCCTGCTCTCAGTCCCCTCTGCTGTTCTCTCACCATTCTACCTAGTTCTTTCCATCTCCGTCCTCATCTTTGTTCTTCTTAATCAATTCTCTTCAGTGTTCTCAGAGAACCAGTATATATACCCACACAGTAATTCTTTGGCAAAGCAATGTGAGGCCTGAAGTTTTCAGGGTCACAGAGAGAAGGGATAAGGATCCACACATAAAGCAATAATTGTCAGCTTCCAATTACAACAAAAAAGGGGAGTGACTAAAGGGGAGTTCTCTGGTAGGGTCAACTAAAGGCTAAGATCAATTAGAGAATTTATGTGCTCAAATTATAATCTAGAATGGCTAGGTAGAATGTTAGGGGTCAATAAGTCACCAGAAAGTAAACTGTCTTTGGTACTACTTTTCCCCTTCATCCCAGCTGCAGCTGCTTTCTGATAGGGAGGGGGACATATGCTAGGTGGCTAAGCAACCTATGTAGCATTTGGTTAGTAAAAGCACTTTTACTCAGAGTAATTGCTGAGGAGAAAAATCTAGGAATAGCACCTGGCTGAGGAGGAATTAAAACTTAACTTGCACAAGAAAGAAGCTTGGCACCTATCGCCTGCCTGGCCTTGTAGGCAATCTCCTTGGGTCAGTGGGAAATAACTGCCTTAACTCAGTATCTAGCAAATGGCTAAAACATCATCCCAGGAATGTGAGCAGTAAATCTCTTAAGTTAGGGTCTTGTGTAAATAACCCAGGGTTGAAGGAAAGGGATGGAAAGAGAGAGGAAATGATTGCGGCAGCATCTAAGCCTACACTGGCAGCCCCTCTCTCTGCTTCCCCCATCCCTCCAGTGGCTACCCCTCACTGCCATATCCATGGAGTGATTTGCCTGGATGTCTGCCTGCTGAGACAGCTGCTCCACATGCCTCCCAGCCTATTCCACCTATGGTGCCACACATGCCCACCGTGGTATTTCTAGTTAATGTGGGCCCCAATGTGGCCAACCAGCCATGGATACCTACCCCTCTTGCAGACCTGTCTTTGGTCCGTAAGGTTGCTAATGAATCAGGTCCTGACTCATCGTATTTTGAACAAGTCCTACGGCAATGGACAATGCATTTACAGACTTATTATGACTGGCACCATTTGATAAAGGCTGTGTTGGAGTCTATGGTCTTCCTTAATTGGCAAGCTGCCTATGATTACCAGGCTGAGACTCAGGCTCATTTTATATTAATACAATACAACATTCCTGTTTCTCTCAAGGTGCTCACGGCCAAGGACCATATGTTAACATTGACACACAAGCCCAAATTGGACAACACACTTATTTACTTGCCTTGGGAGACACCATTGCTCTTGGTGCATTGAAGGGATCCCATCACCCTTCAGTGGCAACACTCTGTTCCCCTATTAACCTGGGGGTGAGGATATGCTTGCATTTTTTGCCCAGGATACCACCACACCAATATGGGTACCCTCCAGAGATGTGCGTCCAGAAATAGACCAAGAGACTTTGGACAAAGAAGAAGCTTCAGAGGGGCAATGTATGATTTGTCCTGCTATCATGGCATTAGTGAAGGTCATGTCATCACTGGCATGTGACCCTAGATATTAAGCAATTGCCTCACCCCCTACAAGGTCGATTATACACCAACAAAAGGACTTCGATTGGTGTGATAAAAATGACTGGGGTCCCATCCATGTCCTTAAGATTGAAATTTTTGACTAATCCTTCTCTTTTTTAAATATCTTCTGCAACAGGTTCACCAACAGAAGGCGGCCACAAAGGCGACCCTACAGGTTTTATTGGCTCTCAGATAACCAGATCAAAGTCCTCCTAGAGAAATAATGCACACATGGCTCACTGAGATACAGAAGGCTACTGCCTAAAGCCCACCACCCAGACAGCTCTCCAGGATTGATGCTCTTCCAGGGCTGGTAGTCAATGACGGATACGAGCTTGTTTGGCAAGCCAATCTAAGACAGGCACAGTCCATTATGCTGAGCTCTCCTAAGGTGGGTCAACAAGGTTAGGGCAATGCACCCTAGCTCCCACTGAGCATGTCCTATAAAATAATAAAAAGGATGGATATGTGGGATGACTCATCCCTAACGGGCTTGAGGGTCAGACGGCCCAAACAAGTAAAAAAGATACTTTCTGAGAGCCAGCCTTGGTCTGCCTGATGGTCTTAACAACAACAGCTGAAACATAATCTGGAGATGATCTGGACCAATGAGAGGCAGCCATGTCACACCAGCAGATGCTTATTCATCAGACCCTCCCCCAAAGTGGGAGGGTATATAAGGCTTGCCTTTTCCTGAATAAACTGAACTTGTTGTTTTGACATTCTCCTGGAGTCTGTGTGGTTTGACTCTGTACCTACTGGGCCCCCATCCCCAAAGGGAACAACAGCAAGGACCCTGCTACACGGGGTAAGGTAAGGAGTTGAGGATTTAATTGTTAGTGGTTCTTTTCTCTATCTGTGGGTGAGATGAGCTAATGCTTATTTCTCTGCATTTGTCCTTGGAAAAAGGTATCTTTGCTGAAGTACTTTTGTCCAGAGAATGGCCCTGGCCAGATATATGTTAATGAAAAATAAACACAGCTGGGGACAGTTATGCAATTACCTAAATGTATAGGGAAAGTTGTGCCAAAGATTGAGACACAATCATCAGATTACATGCACACATAACATGGAACTGCATGGTAAATGGGGAGAATCATAGCTGTTATTGCACAAGAAGTTTACAACAAGAAATAACCAACTCATTCAAAAGGCAGTAATTCCGTAACACCTTGCATGATGGTTTCCTCTAACAGAACCCTTAGTTCTGATAGGTTGACCTTCTGAGTTCTAGTTGTCACTGCTGTATACTTTCATGGACTTTTGCTACCAGTGTCTCTCAATAAATTACCATCGTAGATTGCCTATAAAGGCAATTGCATTTTGTTTAATGTTATGCTTGGCATTTTATGGGATATAGAAAATGAACATTGCTAGAATGTTTCTAAAAATTTATTTATTTTTTTAAAAATTTAATTTTAAATTTTTATTTATATTTTATATTTTATATTAATAATATAATTAAAATTTATATTTTAATCAGATACTATCCTCCCCCAAGATCCTCCATCCGGATGCTCTCCTGCTTCCTACTCAACAAACACTTTCTGAATGAATGAACATAAACCTAGCCACTAGCGTAAAGGTTAACAACAGATATTTTATTTATACCTGCTGGGAAAGGGAAAATTAGTTTTCTCCAATGAAATGACACTGAGTATATTAACCACTTCATGACAGTTTTCATGTTCAGGAGAGGTTGACCAACAAATAATCCTATCTTCTTAGAATTTTCCTCTACATAAGGGATTATGATAGTTTCTAACTAATGGGTTAAGTATATCTTTTGAAGACCATTGTACAGAGGGCTTTCTTTTATCAGCATTATTGCTGGTTTGCTTTTCTCCATTGTCCTTCCTTAATTTCCCATTTGATAAACCAAGATCTTTCTCAAAAAAACAAACCAAAAACCCAATACAAGAACAAAATCTCACAAACCTAGAAAACAAAATATAACAGCAATCCCCAAACAAACAAACAAACAAGAAAACAACCACAAAAACAAACTATAAGGAAATAAAAGTATATAAAATAACTGTATAATAAATTGTTAGTCAATTTCTCCTGAACATGAAAACTGTCATGGAGTGATTGATGTACTCAGTGTCATTCCATTGGAAAAAAAACTGATTTTTCCTCTCCTAGCAGATATAAATAACAGATCTGTTGTTAACCTTTACCCAAGTGGTTAGGTTTATGTTCATTCATTCATTCTTTTTATTCTTAATATAACAGAATAAAACATAATAAAACAAAAATTTTAAAATAAAGTTGGACAAGACAGGTCAACAGAAGGAAAAAAAAACCCAAAAAGGTACAAGAGTCATACATCTACTCATTTGCACACTCAAAAATCCCATGAAAATAATAAATTGGAAACCATAATATATGCACAGAGAACCTGGTACAGACCCATGCAGGCATTGTGTTTGTTATTTCTTTCTCTGTTAGTTCATATGAGCATGGCTCAGCTGATTTAGAGGGCTGTTTTTGTTGTTGTTGTTGTCCTCCATTCCATATGGTATCAACACTCCTCGGTCTCCTCTTCCACACATTTCCTGAGCTCTGAGGGAAGGGATTTGATGGAAATAGCCTACTTAGGGCTGAGTGTCCCAGGGTTTTTCATTGCCGATGAAATGTCTGGCTGTGGTTCTCTGTATTTGTTCCCATCTCCTATAGGAGGAAGCTTCTCTTTGATAGTGGAACAAGGCACTGATATATGATTATAGCAGAATTTTATTAGGAGTCATTTTATTGCTACCATTTTTCTTTTTCTTTTCTTTCTTTTTATTTATTTATTTTTTTTAGATGAGGATTATTTGGTTTTGCTACAGGTCTTTGAGCTACCTATTTTCATATTCTTGGTCACTCAAGCAGTGTCAGGTATGGGTTCCATCTCCTGGAGTGTGCCTTAAGTAAAATCAGTTATTGGTTGCTTATTCCCACAAGATTTGTGTCACCATTGTCCTAGCTTGTGGTGACACAAATTGTAGAACAAAGGCTTTATGGCTGGCTTGGTGTTTACAGTTCTCTTTTGTGAGCATACAGAGTATGTTTGTGTACCAAAGAAACTGGGTCATAGGGATGAATGTTCTATGTAGTTAGTGGCTCAACATCTTCATCTTCAATGAGTTGTGTAGATATTGTCAAAAATATGTTCTTTCTGCCAGTTTGTGAAGAGCGACCTATAGTTCTACCTACAGTCTGTGTTGTTTGGTGATTCAGATTGGGCCCCTTTGGTCAACAACTCAGTTAGGTGTAACTAAATCCTGTTATTGAAAGCTTTGTCAGGTGACAAGAGATGGCTAGTCAGTGCTCTGTCTCCCCCATTATTTGGCAATGACATTTAGATTGCCTTCATATATGTATATATTTTAGGAGGTTTCTATTTATTAGGTAAAACTTTCCCTCTCAAATGCCCCTTAGTTTTAGAAGTATCTCCCTACATTCCCTCAAGTGTCTCCTCTTCCCTCCCCTCCACACTTGATCCTCCAACTTCAGACTCCCCCCACATACATGCATTAATATCTATTCTATTTCCCTTTCCTAAATAATTCTGTTTTCTCTAGCCCCTTACTCTAAGTCTACCCTCTGTGGTTCTATAAATTGTAGTTTGGTAATCATTGACTTCAATGGTAATATCCACAAGTAGGTTAATAAATATTATATTTATCTTTCTGGGTCTGGGAAATCTCACTCGGGATTATTTTTCTACTTCTATTCACTTACTTGAAAATTCATAATGTCATTTTTTAAATGATTGAGTAATATATCTTTGTAAATGTACCGAATTTTTTCTATCCATTCTTCTGGTGAGGGACATCTAAATTGTTTTCAATTTGTGGGTATTATGAAGACAGCAATGAACATAGTTAAGCAAGTGTCTCTGTGGTAGGATGAAACATTCCTCATGTATATTTCCAAGAGTGATATGTAGCAGGCTTTCTTGGACCACTAGCCCTCAATCCATGACACAGAGATTTATTAATTATGGATGCTTGACTTAGAATAGTTTCTAGCTAGCTTTTAAAACTTAAATTAACCCCATTTCTATTAATCTATGTGGTGCCTCAGCTCATGTTTACCTCATCTATCTACTATCCATCCTGCTTTCCTGGTTCTGCCTCCCCTGGCTGGCTAGTCCCTGGCTGGCTGTGTAGCTCCCCTTTCTTTCTGGCCGCAAGCCCTGTCTATGCCTCCTCTCCCTAGCTATTGGCCATTTAACTTTTTATTAGACTAATCAGGGGCCTTAGGCAGGCAGAGTGAAGAAGCAACACATCTTCAAATACAGCATAAACAAAAGCAACACACCTTTACATAGTTAAACAATTATTCTGCAACACAAACAAGTACAACATATCTTTACATAATTAAACAAATATTCTCTTCTACAACAGTAGTATATTTGGATTTTGAAGTGGATCTATTCCCATCTTCCTGAGGAACTATCACATTGATTTCCATAGTGGCTATATGTCTGTACTCTCACCAACAATGTGTAAGTTTTCCTCTTACCCCACTTCCTGCCAGAATGAGTTGTCACTTATTTTATCACCATTCTGACAGTTACAAGATGAAATCTCAAAGTAGTTTTGATTTGCATTCCCTAGTGGCTAATGATTGCTTTGATCTCTGTCAGTTGTCTTATTACTTTAGCTAAGACTTCAACAGGTTTGGAGAGACTCAATAGCCCTGTCCTGTTTCTGAGTTTAGTGGAATTTCTGTTAATTTCTCTCCATTTAAGTTAATGTTTGCCCTGTACTTTCTGTAATATGTCTTAATTATGTTGAATTATGTCCCTTTTATCCCTGATCTCTCCTGAATTTCTATTATGAAGGATGTTGAATTTTGTTAAAGGCTTTTTCTTCATCTAATGAGATAATTGTTGTGATATTTTATTTGTGCATACTATTAAAGCTTATCTGGGGATTAGAGGAAAAATCTAGCCACTATATTAAACACAGACGTCAGGCAGTAGTAGCACATGCCTTTAATCCTAGCATTCAGGAGGCAGAGATCCATCTGGATCTCTGTGAGTGCAAGGCCCCATTGAGAACAGAGCCAGGCATGGAGGCACATGGCTTTAATCCCAGTGCTAGTTAACCATAGAGGTCTGGAGGTCTGGACATCTGGACAGAAAGACAGGAAGTGATAGGGCTTGGTGGAAAGAAGAAGTAAGATTGCAGGGCACAGAAAGGTATATGACATGAGTATACAGGAAGTAGCTCTCTTTGGAGGGTGAGGAGTTGGTAAGGTGAGGTTGGCTGTGGCTCGTTCTATTCCTCTGATCTCTCAGTCTTCACCCCAATATCTGCTGCTTCTGGGTTTTTTATTCATAAGATTGTTTAACAATTCATCTTACATTTGATTCCCAGACATGGTAACAAGAATTTTGACCCAAAACCTGAGAAAACTTTTTAAAAAGATTCTGAAATGGAGCTAAAAATAGATTCCTGTTGTATCTTTCAGACAAACTGTGGCCTGTAATCTTGAGCTATATAGTATGGCAGGTTTGTGGCATATGGGCTTAAACCTACAGCATGGTGGATTCCTGCCATGGTACAGAGATGTGTCTCCAAGATGTGTAGTGCACTGCATGGTGGATTTAACTTTTGCTAGTACAGCCAAAAAAAAGTTTCCAGGCTACACACTACTTGATAGAGGCATAGACCCACTGCCTCTCAGAGTTGGCAGAGAGCATGGTCCCCAGAGCTGGCAGTGAATTACCTTTACCATGTTGGAAAGCTGAGATAGGTGGAGCAAGTAGCCAAGGCTGCCATTTCAATACTAGCCATGCTGCAGTTTAAAGCAATAGATTCACAAAAAGACAGATTCAGATGGAATAAAACTCTAAATGGTTTACACTATGTGTAAAAATGCACATAGGCTTGGAAGAGAGAGGAAAAGGAGGATAGACAGTTATATAAGGAAATAGATCATTAAAAAAATAAAGTCTTTAAAGACACAGTAAAAGTAGTATAAAAAATAAACCATGTAAATTTGGAAATTACACAGAGAGTCTGGATTATATTGTCTTTGAGATTTTTAACTGCTGAAAGACATTGTAAAGGCTGCTGAGTTAAGCCTATATATATATATATTGGTTTTTTTCAGACAGGGTTTCTCTGTATAGTTTTGGTGCCTGTTCTGGATCTTGCTCTGTAGACCAGGCCAGCCTCAAATTCCCAGAGATCCACCTGGCTCTGCCTCCTGAGTTCTGGGATTAAAGGCATGTACCACCACCACCCAGTAATATATATATTAAAGGTATCTTGACTTCAAAATTTATGTCTAAGGATAGTTTGATTTGGAAAAAAGGTTCTGCTTTTATTTTCACAGAAGATGAGAATGTATGGGTTGCTTCTAGACTAATATGGTTTGATCAATAAAGACCTCCTGAAAGGTCTCTGATGACAGCCATTGGCTAGATGATCCAACATCCAAAATCATCTTCAAAGCAAATGGCTGAGATTATCCATCACCACAGACTACTTCAGCCAAGATTTAACTATAATTCTTAATTTTCTCAGGTTCTGAATAAGATTGCCAGCACCCCAAACAGCAGAAAGTAGTATGAGAAGCTAAACCCCAATTCCCAAAATATTGTTTATAAATATTTATTTTTATTTAAAGGAGGGTTGATTATAAATATAATATCTTTGTAAAAAAGAAAAGGGACTAATGTAGATATGATAGGATAAAAGGTAGGTTATTGAATCTACATTTAAAGAGCAAAAACTTCTTTAAAATGTTTTACATTGCTATGCATTTTAGTTTATTGATATAAATTTCAAGTTAATTTTTTATACTGTATGTATAATTCTAGTCTTGTTCAAAGTATTATGTTTGTGCAGCTCATTTGAAATTATAATGTATAATTAAAAAATACAGATTAATAATTAGTCATCCATGATAATTAAACATATAGTCATGTTAGTTAAGTTTTCTATTTTGTATCTGTTTGATAATACATTAGTTGGTCTGAAAATGGAACAATTAAATTATGAATATTATTTGTTTGGTCATCTTTGTTTTATTAAAAATGTTGGTTAATTTGAGTGCCAAGATAAAAGTTTTAGAAAAACTTGTTAAAACAGATCATAGAGATATTCAGACCCAGACAGAAGAATTTAAAGGTGAACCTATGTCAGCATTGCATTATATGGTTACAGAGAAACAGCCTAGGGTTTTCAAACAGCCAATCTTAATCTATCTGGTAACCTTACAGGAACTTCCAAATGTTCAAGGCTGTGTACAAGCTGATTGAACTCTTGTGCAAATGGTAGATTTGAGGACATTCAAGGAAGCTACAGTCTTATACGGTATGCATTCTCTGTTTGTAATGTAGATGTTAAACTCGTTGTCAGCTTGTAGTAGAATTATCCCTCAAGACTGGAAAGATTTGGTTATAGCTGTTTTAGAGTCTGGAAACCAGTTACAATGGAAGACCTTGTGGGAAGAAGAAGCTAAGACTATAGAACAACAATGTAGGGCTAGGGGTATGGAAATTTCCCAAGATCAACTTCTCGGAGATGGTGAATATGCCTTTATACAAAGACAGTCTTTATATGACGACCACACCCTAGTTCTATGCTGCATGGCAGCCTTGAATACTTGGGACAGAACTGAAGAAGTAGGAAAGAAAATTAAGTCATTTACAAAAGTCATACAGAGCCCAAAAAAAACCTTCATGGATTTCTTATAAAGGCTGTCTTCAGCAGTAAATAAAATGATATCAAATTCAGAAGCTTGACAGACAGTAATTGAATCTTTGGCTTTTGAAAATGCTAATGCAATACGCAAAAGAGTAATTAAGCCATTAGAGACAAGATCAGCACCCTTGGAGGAATGGATCAGAGATACAATTAATATTGAATCACATGACCATGATGATACTTGGATAGGAGAGGTGATTTCTAGAGATTTGAAGAGAAATAGGAATGTTAAATGTTTCAAATGTAGTAAACAAGGTCACCATATAGTCTCATATGGTATGCATTCTCTGTAAAGCAGACATTAAACTTGTGGTCAACTTGTAATCAATCTTGTAATCCTTCAAGATTGGAAAATTTTGGTTACAGCTGTTTTAGAGGCTGGAACCCAGTTACAATGAAAGACCTGGTGGAAAGATGATGATACCATGATGATACAAATAATAAAGGAAACAATACCCTTCACAATACCTAAAAGAAATATAACATTTTTTATATAACTCTACCAAGCAAGTGAAAGACCTGTGTGACAAGGACTTTATTAAGTCTTTGAAGAATGAAATTGAGGAAAATATGAAGATTTTCCATGCTCATGGACTAGTAGGATGAACAGTAAAACTGGTCATCTTACTGAAAGCAATCTACATATTCAATGCAATCCCTATTAAAATTCCAATAAAATTCTTTACAAATTTTGAAAAAAAAAACTCACTTCATATGGAAAAACAAAAAACCCAGGATAGCAAAAAACAATCCTGTACAAGAACTTCTGGAGGTAAGACCATCCCAGATTTCAAGCTCTACTACAGGGCTATAAGAATAAAAACCACATGGTATTGGCATAAAAAAAA
>CABHPH010124975.1:0-13438 GCA_902168325.1 Peromyscus nudipes
GTGAACGTGGTCCAGGGGAGATGCAAGGGGGGTGAGTGGCAGATTATTCTCATCAATGGAACCTGAAAAATGCAGGCAACGTGATCATCACAGACACTTGTCTGAGCAGTCATAGGCGTTCATGGACTTGTGTCTGTTTACACACACTAGCATGCTCTAAAATGCACTTAGGAGAGTACAATTCTTTTATGTGTTCTACATGATGTCAGACTATGTGTTCACTTTTATTTTTAGCTTTGTTAGTTTTAGCAAAATTCCATGTTTTAAGGCAGAGTTTCTGATACAAGTTGTAAAAGAAACATGTTCTTAAGATGAAAAGTTAATAATTCAGTCAAGAAATATGTTAACTACAACACACTAAGACCACACCACAACCCTATTGGGACCTGGGGACCAGAACACATCCAGAGCTCACTGTCCAAGCTACTTTCCACAACCAGGCCATGCAAACACAGCTATTTTCATTATATATAACAATGGCAGCTGTCTACATAACTCAATCTGTTACACTAATCTCTAACCTCAAGTGCACATCTTGAAGGATCTCACAAAAAGGAGGGCAGTCAGCTAGGTCCTCTACCCCAGAGCTAACTCCTGTGATGTAAGTCAATGGACTCCACACGCCCCTCTGGATGTCAGGCAGATAAATATTCACGCTGGATTTAGGGTCCCATTCAAATCCATGAGCCTGTTTGAGGACAGTAATGTATCACTGTTTCAACCACTTTTCATGCAGTTAATATTTCTTGTTAAAGTCACAATTCACAACTAAAGAACAGTTTTTTTAAAATATTCACCACTTTCAACACACAAAATTAAGTTGTTCCATGAGTAATAACATTAACCACAAGTATCATCTCATTTAACCCTCCCAGAAACCCAGCAAGTCAGTCCATGCTCTGAGAGCCACCTTGCAGAAACTGTCCCTGAGATATGGTTAGGACTGAAGGCTCAGAAGGAGATGGCACGAGGTAATATGCCATAAAGTGAGACCGACGAGACAAAAGTGTGCTCACCAATCAAAACGTCGGATATATCTACACCGTGCCCCCACTTCCTGCACAAAATGCCAAAGCGGGAGCTAACGAGTGGGCTTCCAGCAGCCCCCAGTTGTGCCTTACCTGGCCCCAAAAAGTGACCCTGGTGCAACCAAGTCTTCTTAGGAAAGGAAATGATCAATTCAGAGACCCGGATCTCTATAAAACTCAGCCTTGGGACAATTCTATGGCCAAGATTGTTTTAAAGAAGTCAACACACTTCAGGTCAGTTTTACATTGACATTTACCTACTCTCACAGCACAGGTCAACACAGGCAAACCCCAATGCATTAATCAGGATGTGAAGCACAGATGTATGAGATTCTAACCCGAGTCCAGCCAATAATCACTAGATAGGACTATAGAGCATTACCCTATACCCTGGTCAAAGGCCACCAAAATGACCACCTTACATGCACAGGAAGCAAAGGTATCTTCCTGGGAAGAAGCATGGTTCTAGGAGGCAGCAAATCCTCTCAGTGCCAAGACAGGACTCCAGTCTGTTTCACAGCAAGCTCACCAAGGCCTCTGGGTTTTCTTTCAAAACTGCTTGTTCAATAAACACCTCTTCCCCTCTAACATAAACGAGGGAGAAAGAAATGTTAAATATTAAAGCTATACCAAAAAAGAAAAGAAATGATCTTACCTCCAGCCTTGAATCTGCTGAGCGATTTTATAAGCTGGAAGGTCTAAAATAGTAAAGTTCGAGGACCCGGGAAAACATACTACAAGTCACTGGTCATTAACAGGGCCAAAGTGGAGGGTGCTGACTAAATCACAGTTTAATCTTCCGAATTATCCTGAGTTAGTCTTGATACGTTTCCTTGTAGACAGCTGTAGGAAAATATATACTACTGATAAAACTTGGGGCTCAGGGGGAGGAAAATCACATCCTCTAGTTGGGGTAGAAGTATAGTCACAGGAAGGAACTCCTTATGAAAACACTGAATTAATGGAGGCCTAACTCACTGGCTCTTAATCACTTCAAGTTAAAAGAGCCTTAAAAACAGAAATAAAATTTAGGAAGGCTTCTATAATCCAAACACCACATTCTGATTCAGAGTCCTTATTCGTGTATCACTCTCACCAGTTAGGAAGAAAATACATATTTACACAACTGAAACTACCTGTTTTCTAGACCATTCTAACACTGAGAGACAACCACATCAGAATACCTCCAAAGCATCAGAGGCTGCAGCAAGCCCCATACAAACCATCCACGGGGATCCATTTACGGCCAGGCAATTTTGCTAAAGACCATTTAGCTAGCTATCTTCAAGCCTAGAATCTTTGAAGAAGCCAAATCGGCTCTGAAAATGTGCTGGCTTTTCCATTATTTTCAGATTTCTGTGTGAAGCGTTCAACCAATAAATATTCAAAGAAATTAACTGTGCCAACGTTGTTTACTGTACTTAGTCATCTGAATGCAAAAGTAATAATTGTAACAGTCTTTGCAGAATCCCATATTACACTGTGCAGGCCTGGTTGGCCTGGTTCAAACCCACTCTTGACACCCTACGGCTCTAAATTATTATAAGAGCTACAATGTCAAAGACAGGCCAGCTCTGAAAGAGCAGCACAGCTGGACAGCTCCAAAGGGAACCCTTAAAAGTCTGACCCAGAGCCTCAATGCATCTGATTCACCATCAAAGAGGGGAAATCCTCAGGGAAGTTTTTTCTTTTAAAATGTTGCTTTTTATTGTAATTTCCTAAATATACAATTAAACATAGTTGTGTCAGAAGCCAAGAGCAACTAGAGGATACAAAATGAACACCAAGGAGCACACAGAACCCTGTATGACCACAGGATCTTTTGCCCTCAAAGTCAGCTCCGAATTCTAGATCTCAGCTTCCTGGGTACCACAAACAGCCCCAAGAGTCAGGGGAACCTTTGCACACAAAGCACCCCAGTACCACAAACAGCCCCAAGAGCCAGGGGAACCTTTGCACACAAAGCACCCCAGTACCACAAACAGCCCCAAGAGCCAGGGGGGACCTTTGCACACGTGGCACCCCAGTACCACAAACAGCCCCAAGAGTCAGGGGGACTTTTGCACACATGGCACCCCATATAACTGATTCTTCTCCCTATTGACTTCCTTGCCACATGGATCTTTTAGTGAATACAGCAGGAGTGCTCAGAGACCTTGAGCCTACTCTACCAGGGCACTATGCAGAATGAACACACAGATACCCATAAGGCAGAGCCTGGTGCTGTTCATGAGCAAAGTTCTGGAAGTTTGCTCTGTGGCTAACCAATCGAAGGCTTACAGAAGAGCTTTGGTGCCTTTGATACTATTTTTTATTATCTAGTCATTTTACAGAAAAATATCATCACATCTCCCGTAGAAAGAAAAAACTTAAGACACTGTCTTTTTAACTTTTAAATTAACATTGTTTCAATGAGGGATGAGCCAGGCCCTGGCTTTCAAAGGTGATCCTGGTAAATGTTAAGTTTCTACTCTGAAGAAGGTTATGAAATAGTTCTAAGTTACTGAATCCTTCCAAAACAACCTGAAGCCTGCCAAGCAGTACATTCTACCTTTGCAATTTAATTACACTAATCACAAAAAGTTGCTTTGTGGTATTAAAATATATATACTTTTTTATTTTGATTTGAGTTTTTGTTGTTGTTGTTTGTTTTTGTTTTTTTGAGATAGTTTCTCTGTGGTAGCCCTTGCTGTCTTGGAATTCCCTTTGTAGAGGAGGCTGGCCTTGAACTCAGAGATAAGCCTACCTCTGCCTCCTGAGTGCTGGGATTAGAGGCTCACGCCACCACACTGGCTTTTGCTTTGGTTTTTATATGCTGTTGCTAGGACTCTGAACCTTACGTACTCTGCACAATGCTCAGCCATTGACCGGATCCCACCGAAATTAATGAACTTTTTAGTTTAATGTACAAAGACGAATGTAGTATTTCCACTTACCATCATTACTTCAAAATCCTACCTGGCACATCCCCAGCTGCCTAAGGGCAGAATTCCTCTCCCACTTCTTTGAGCACTTTACCTTTTACAGAGTTCACTAATGGTTGACCAGTGAACATTATCTACTTCCTGAATTTTCAGCCTAGCTTTAATTTTGACTATGAATCCAAAAGAACTTGAAGAATAAGCTCAGAGAATTTTCCCAAGATTTACAGTCAACAGCACAGATTACCAAACAGGAGAAATCCTCAGCGTGGTTATATTCTACAAAGAGGGAATTACAAAGGCTGTGTTTATATTCTATGAAGAGGGAATTACAAAGGTCGTGTTTATATTCTATGAATTGGGCATTACAAAATTTAAACTTGGAGTGAAGGACGGCAGACCAAAGGCCAAACGAAAAATACGAAACGACAAAAAGATTCCATTCCCAGGCAAAGCAGAACGTCCCTCACACAGCCGTTTGCTGCGGTCCTGGCTTTCTGGTGATCCAGGAAAGAACACTTTTTTAAAAGCAGCAGGTGGATGGAAGTTCGATTCTTTCAGTTAGATTCTTTCAGTTAGATTGTTTTCTGATCACGGGATAAGTGGCCCTCCTTTAGCTTCTGGGAATGTGTCTTAAAGACAAAGCTTCTAATATGTAAAGCTGCCTGGGTTCCTGCAACACCTTTTGTAGCCGAAGTCAACTGAAATCAAGCGACGTGGGCTTAACTAAACACATGCAACCACACGAAGGACTCGTGTACAGCACTGCACAAAGGGGCGAGAGGTACACAGGAAGCACCAAGTGCACTGGCCAGGCAGGAAAGCACAGTGTACACAGCGCTGCACTGCGCTTGCTCACGACTTGCGTCACACACAGCACACTTTCCTCCATGGAAAGCAGGGTTTCAGAGAGTCTGCCCTTTTATTTCCTGCAGTAAGCATTTACATTTTTATATCTCTTACAAGTACCACTTTAAAACTGGGAAACAGAGAAAGACACACTATCCTCCCATCCCCAGCAACTGTGGAGTTCGAGGCTTTCACCACCCACGCCGCCTATTCCAAAGTGACGCCACCATACAGCGTGCCTTGCAAATGGCTCTGACTCAGGACCTCAGCAAACCCCTTGACATGAAGACGACGGACCTAAAAGCAGAGGAGAGTATCCTAATGGGTTCCCATCCTACAAATTAAAGAGATCACAAAACTGATCCACAAAGCCCCGTATATTTTAGCAAAGGGGCCACAGGAAGAAAAACAGCTGAATCCTATTTCATGAATGTTCAGTCCAAAATGAGAATGCTAGAGTCCAAGATCACCCAAAAAGCTCTAATAAAAACATACAGATTCATGCTGGCCAGGCCAAAAGGGTCTACATAATTTAAAGTCTGCGAGAAACGTATTTTTTAACCTCCAGGAGCTGACTACCTGATATGGCCTTCATAAAGACCCAAGGTAGAATCCCCAGCACCCACAGGAAAAGCCAGGGACAGCTGAGCACATCTGTAACTCCAGCACTGGGGCAGAGACTGGGAGAGCCTAGAAATCTGTTGACCAGCCAGCCTAGAGAAAATGATGAGCTCCAGTTCAATGAGAGACCCCGTCTCACAGCCACAAGGACAAGAGAGGCAGAGGAAGATACCTCTTCTGGCCTCCCATGTACACATACACTGACATACATGCAACACATTCGGGACACACACAAATATAAACAAACTTAAAAAACGTATTTAAAGCCGCAGAAGACTCCACTTTGTCAAAAAACAACACCAAGAGTGTCACAAGAATGGTGGCCATGAGGCTTCACAAAGAACAATGCAAAAAGATGCTCTCGTGTATTTTAATCTGAGAAAGGATGTGAACTATCCTTAGTCGTTACTGTCAGGACCAATGGCATGGATTTCCCTTCCTTGGTCCACCCAACTGTGACAACTGGCTTACCAATCATACTCCTTAAGAGCTTTAGTCCCCTGACTCCTCAAAAGAGCTGACAGGTGCCCATCTCTCTCTTTTCTCTTGCCTCTCGATCAGGGCATACAAGGGGAAGAAGAGACTGAACGTGATCACCTCTCTAAGAGCAGAGCCCTGGTGTCTGGAGGGCAGCTGGAGCTTTGTGAGGCGCTGACATTCTGCTCCTTGCTCTCTGCTGGGGCCACACCTTGGCTCCCACACTGTAGGGCACAGCCTGAAGAGCAGTCACAATGATCATTCTGTGTTATTATTCCTCACTTTCCAAACCATGTCTGAGCACAAGGAAGCCATGAGTCAGCCCTGCCTCTGTCAGCACGAGCATTTCAGTATGTACAACAGTATCCAGAAGAGGAAGGGAGAAAAGGAGACAAAAACAGCTTTCTAGGTGCTGCTGGGGGGAGGAAGAAACACATGGATACCTTCAGAATGATCTAATCAGTAATTCATAATAAAAAATTTAAAGCAGTGTGCATACTCCCAAGGATATTCTGGACATAGTTTAAGAAAAATCCTACTGGACATAAAACTCCAGAAACAAAGACTAAATGTCCCCAAGTTGTTGACATTTAATAAATATGTCCAGGAACCCGGTGCCCAATTAATTAGCTAAAGTAGTTAGGCAGAAGTTTCTCCCTGACAGATGGTATAACAGGCTTCAAAGGGAAAGGAAAATTATACTTTAAAGTTATCTCTCTGTGGTTACTATAACAAATATCAGACCAAAAGATATGCATGGAGGGCTGGGTTCAGATGACACTTATATTTTATTTATGACGACAGAGTCAGGACAGCCGGGCAGCAGGGCCTCCCCACACTCCCGCCTACCTAGCCAGAGACGCACCCCCTGCACCTCCCCTATGTTGAGCTCCATTCCCAGACCAGACCAGGATATAAAAAGCCTGGCCTCATGCCAGCTGGCAAGACCACACACACCCGGTATTTTTAACTTAAGGAGGCCTAAGAATCAGGCCACCAGGAGGGCACCAGAAATGCACACAGAAGCTTAACGACCTCCAGCCAGGATGGTGGTCTGATCTGAGATCTGTTTCCGAGCTCTCTTCCTTCCTTCCCAACCACAGCGCTCGCTCGCTCTCACAGTGGCAGAGCCATAAAAGACAGCATCCTGCGAGCTGATAAAAGTGGGTAGCTGGTGCATGCTGAAGGAGCACGCAGTGTTTCAGAGACCATATGCAAAGCTATGTAAACAGCAGTGCGGATGCCAAACACCGGCCAAATAAATTGGCCTCTTATTTTTCAGTCCCGACACAGAAGGCTACAACTTGACTTCTGTTATAATTACTCTAACAGTTTGCTGTTGTTGTTTTTAGTTTCACACTGCTCTTGGCACTGGGCCACACATACAGATACCATGAAGCTGTGCCTGCAGATAAAACTCCAACATTACAAGAGAACACTGAGGGCTCCTGGATTATCCTACTACAGTTAACTTATTTTCTGGATTAGTATTAATCAGAAGGCTCTTTTCACTCTGTCCTTTCTTGCTAAAAATTGCCTTAAACACAGACTTCAGTAAAATCTTCAGCCCTTAGTGCACACCATTTCATCTTTCTCTGAGGACTGAGGCTAGCAATCTGTTAGATTTTCAGTATCAATTATGAAAGCATAACCGTCCTCCAACAGGTCTAGGTGGAGACCAGCAAGGTGGGGTTTCAGTCAAGGGCCCCCCCCCACTTTCAGCATCTGGGAAGCCATGCGCAACCAGCAGCCCAAGGTGGCCTTTGGCTTCCCCAGAGTACCACTCCCCTGACCCTTCCCCAATTCACCTCCCAAGTTCTTCCCTTCCCATCATCCCTCTCTCAGGCCTCTTCTAAGCTCCCCTTCACAGGGATTCTTCCCCAAGCCCAAGCCTGGCTTCCTCTGGACAGAAAGCCCACTGGCCCAGAGGCTGCTCTCTCTGGCCCTGCCCTGCCCAGCTGGGCAAGCACTCTGACGGCTCCTCAGTTCCACGAACCTTTCCCTGGCTCATAAGCAAAGGCCACCCCACCTCACACAGCTCCCCAGGCCAGGGCCCTGCCAACCCGAGCCCCAGGCAGACACTCAGCTCCCGACCCCACCTCTGTTCCTAGTGTGCACATCCCTTGAGGCTCTTTAAGGGCTAGCATGTTACCAGGTGCCGTACTGTGAACCCAAACATAGAGACAACAGCTTGTAAGAGCAGCTCTTCCTAAATCTGCCTTCACAGGTTTCCATAACCAGACCGCTGCTGTTTATAACCACTTCTGGAACCTCACTAAAAGAACAGTAAAAGGTGAAGTCTAAATCCATGAGGACAGAGAAAACAAGAGCCGAGATGACAGCAGACAGGAGGTCGGAACATTTCTGGAAGGAGAAAAGCAGACACAAGTGATAATGAATCTTTTAATTTGTTCTAGGTGAGAGGATCAGGAGCAAGCTAATTAGAGCACAGAACCCCGAAGATTCGGGAAGCAGAGGGTGGCCAGGGGCTGGACACAAAGATCTGCAAAGAGAAACTCAGAGCCCCCTTCCGGATCCTCACCTCAATCTTGTCAGAAGTCAGAAGAGGACTACCATCTGGAGGGGCCAGCAGGAGAAAAGCCCACGGAAAAGAGACGAAATTAAAACGTATCCTGTGGCGGGCCATCTCCACTCAGCCCGACTCCTCCTCTGAGAGCAAAGGACACATTAGTGGAGGAGGAATGCAGACAGCACATGAGGGGTCTTCAAACCAAATGCTCAGTTCCCGCTCCATCATCTGGCCCACCAGGGCAGACGGCCATCCGAGGGCGCAGTACTTTCTCTTTGAAACCAGAACCTTTCAGTCCCATGCAAAGAGAAAGCCACTGATTTTAAAAGTATCTCCAGCAAGATAAGCCGATGCCTTCAAGAATAAGATACTATTAGAAAGCAAAGTTTGGTGAACAAAAACAAGTTCGTAGATAGTGAAACCATGGAAAAATAAATAAAACATTATCAGAATAGTGGAAAACTTAGTATCTGCCAAGAAACAGAGAAAAAAAAAGATAAACAGATGAAAAGGGGAAAGAAAATGATTTGAAGGTAAAGAGTTAACCCTGGATTAAATAATGAACCTTCCACATTGTAATAACAAAGGAAACTATGATGATGAAATTATCAAAGAAAACACCCACCCACCCCGACACACACAAGAACATGAGCTTAACACTAGATGGGTCTAGAAAAACAAGCAAAAAAAAAAAAATACTAACTTCAATTTTCATTACTTTAGGAGTTGGGGAAATAAAAACATCTAAAGTCTCCAGAGAAGGAAGACCACCACTAAGGATGAAGGCCAGGACTTCTCCACAAATCACTGGAAGGAACCAGGGCAATGGGGAACAAAGGGTTCGAGGAAAGTTATACCCAGCCTCCATGTCTCTCTCAAAACCAAGGGGTGACTCCCTATCGACACACACACACACACACACACACACACACACACACACAGACACCACTGACACACATACACATCACACACACACACATACACACACACACACACCACTCACACACACACACACATACACACACACACACACACACACACACACACACCACATTATAAGCATAATAATGAGGACTTTAGGCTGACAGCTCTGACCAGAAAATCAATGGAGACATATCCCAGAAGAACTTGCTTCTAATCAGAGTCCACTACAGTTGGCGGTACTGGAAGAAACTAAGTTAACGGAATCTGTCTAGCTGCAATAGGTTGTAAGACGGAGCTGTGGATTCTAAGGTACAAAGGGATGCTTTCTAATCCTCAAACAAGGGACGACGCTCATTCATGACCGTGAGGAATGTTCTCCATACCCTGTGCTGACAGGTCCCCCACACTCGGGCTGGCCTGCTGGCTCATACCTGTTTTCAAAGTACAGCAATGAAGCTCTTATCAAATCCAGCAAAACAGAAAGTTAAACATGAAGGAAACACATGGACCGCCGAGCCCTACATGGTCACACTCACATGAACACAGAATTCACTGAAAGAAACGGCAGAAGCGGACAGGAGGAAAGGGAACCTCATGGAGGGAAAAGCAGATTTTCACCCAAACCGCAGCTTCTTATCTATTTCCACAACATTTATCTCATTAAAAACACCAGACTAAAACTTCAGCGCACTGATAACACTGTCCGAATGCTGCTTTAGATTTCTGGAAGGTTCCCATTGCTGAATGCAAAACTCCTCAGCACTGAAGACCATGTTGCCTGCCATAGAGACAGCATGGCTATACGATACCATTGAACACAGTTTCTCAGGGAGAAGAAAATAGGTTAATAGAAACCATGTGTTGTTTTTTAAACGTCCTCTTAGGAACACAACTTTGACAGATGCACATTTCTGATCTGTGGAGACAGGGAATTTTCTCTATTCTGAGATCTAGCGCTGCTTCTAAACGTGGAACAGTGTTTCCTCATCAAAATATAAATAAATAATTTAAATTAATCTTTATTTATTCAATTGATTTATTTAGATAAAATCACTTCCCTCCCTCTATGATTGGTGAATAAAAGCAACAAAACAGGGTACAAATGAGAGAGAAATTTAAGAGACAGCGGTGGGGACGAGAGTCTATATTCATAAATGTCTGCAAACGGAACACATCAAATTTTCTGTGAAATTCACACAAACCCCTTTAAAGCCTAATAGAACTTGAAAACAAGCAGCTCCTCACCCAGACCCAGAACAGCCCTCTCTGGCAACATCCAGGTCTACCAGCACCTATCCTCAGATGCCATGAACCCATCCATGCTGCAGCAGTTTGTTCCCAGAGCACACTCATCAAAGCCCAGCCCAGCCCAGCACACTGCACTCAAGGGCCTGGTGCGGGGCTGTTCCTGTGAGAGCACTTTCAGGTCCTCTAGCCTCACCAGTGGATCTGATGACAACCAAGCTAACAAGCCATCAAAGACCTCAATATCCTCTCAATCCAATGAACCAAAAGTAACACCAAATCAATGGGAACGTGGGACAACATTCAAGTAACACCTCCTCAAGTGAGTGTCCCTCTGTGCCATCACAGTAGGAGGCAGGAATCCATACCTGTGCTCTCTACCCGATTTGTCTCCTCTTCACCTTACACCTCTCCAGTCTCTCTTCTGGGTCCTCTGCAAGCACTTGGTCATGGTCCTCTTGGGACTCCTGGTGACTGGCTGGGTATCACACAGCCCACATTCAACTCCCATGGATCAACTAAACTAAAAGCAGGTGTGTGCATCTTAGAGCGTGAGCTGTTTATTTACACGGAGAATCACTTACTTGAATTCAAACGACTGACTTCACCACTCCAAGCACAGACTGAGAGACTAGTCTGTAGAAAGATAAAGGGGCCTGTGAATGGCTCTTCCCACCAAGCCTGATAAACTAAGTCTGATCCCCAGGACCTATGGGCTGGAAGGAAGAACCAACCGCTGCAGATTGGCCTCTGCCCTCCACAGGTACACAGAGGGGTTGATTGATGAATTCAGTGGGAAGGGCAGAGACATGCCAGAACAGTGCTGGAGTGCACAAAGCCAGGCAGGCCATGGCCTAGGAGAGAGAAGGGCACTCCTACCTTATGACCACTCTGCCTCCACCCCTACCCCCATAACAGTGCTCTCTCCACACCACCTCAAAGAGCCTTCTCTACACACTGAGAAACTCTGGGCCTATGATCTTCAGGGCTATACTCTCTACCAGAGGAGCAGAAGTCTCCACTTTGCCTATGTGGGACTCTGGGCCAGCCTCCTCTCCCCAGATGACCAAGTAGCACTATTCCAGAGACATACGGGAAGGTTCAGCAGGTACCCCAGCACTGAACAGCCCAGAAGACAAAACAGCCAACGAACGCTAACGCCCTGTTTCTGAAGCAGAAAAGTGGAGCTCCCATGGGACAGCTTAGCAGCTAAGCAAGGTTTCAAGACAAATGACCACATCATCCAGCAAGTGCACCTCCACACACCCACCCTCCAGTATGTGACCCAAAGACCAGAAGATCCCAAACACCAACACCTGCTTTTTACCCATGGGGGGCTCATTGTAAGTAACAGGTGGAAAAATCAACAAAACATGGTCAGTCCATACAATGGAGCATTACTGGGCCATAAAATGTAATGAAGTATTGAGACATCAACAGACATAAACCTTGAAAATCACACCACGTGAAAAAAAGCCAGACACAGGGTCATATGTGACATGATCCTCTGTACAGGAAACACCCAGAATAGGTAGGATAGAAAGTAGACTAGACTAGCAGCTGCCAGAGACTCAGGGAGAAGACGATGAAAAGTGTCTGCTTGGCTGGCACAGGAGTCTCATTGAGTGTGTGCCAAATGTCTGAGATGGACAGGAGATGGCTGCACAACACTATAAATGTTTGGGGTACATACTTTTCAATGGTTCATTTTATGTTACATGGATTTTATGTCAAAAAATTACTCTAAAGAGTATGATAGGCACAATGAGCAACATTCAATTTTCTTTTCTCCTTTTTATAAAGATTTATTTTTATTCTTAATTACATGTATATGTGCACAACTGAGTACAGGACCTTCAGAGGCCAGGGGTGTCAGATGCTCTGGGGCTGGAGTTGTAAGCCTCAGGGCTGCCTGAGGTGGGTGCTAGGGACCAAGCAAGTCATCTGCATGAACAGTGTGCATTCTTAACCACTGATCCATCTCTCCAGTCACATGCCCAATTTCCTTTGTTAAATGTCACAAAAGACTGTCCACAAAACAAACGCTCAAAGTCAAAAAGGAAGCTTCTTTGATTTTGATTAGTCCTTTAAAAATTCAAGTGAATTCCTGGTGCTGAGAATCGTTCCCATTTCGTAGAATCACAAATCGATGCTGGCATGGGCTCAAAGATCAAGGGCTGCTAACCCGGAATCCCTGTCTACTGTTCAGAAAGGGTGGGCGTTTGGGCGGCTGATTAATCTTGCTTCGCTGTGTCCTCCCCTGCAAGGTAAAGATGATGACAAGAATATTCATCTCTGAAGACCAGAGACTAAAAGGGCTAGCCCAAGCAAATGGGGACCCAGACAGACTAAACACTTGCTAAATATTAGCCACCATAACTGTTCAAAAAGGATACACAGAAGGGTTACGGATGAAAAGACAGAAGTACTTAGCAGGAGACCTTACAACTGGAAAAGGAAAAGACAGCAATGATAATGACCAACAGTGACAACAATGAACTAAGGCACTAAGTTCCTGGAAGCCCTTCAAAGGCCCTTCACTAGAACAAAGAACACGAGACCTAACACCAGGGCGTGGTGACACGCGCCTGCCTATTCAATCCTAGTGCTCTGGAGGCAGAAGCAGCCTGCCTGGTCTCTGGAGCTAGGACTGCCTGAGCTATACAGAGAAACTCTGTCTTGGGTTAAGAAAAGAAAAGAAAAGAAAAAAGAAAAGAAAAGAAAAGAAAAGAAAAGAGAAAAGAAAAGGAAAGAGAAAAGAAAAGAAAGCAAAAGAGAAAAAGAGAAGAGAAGAGAAGAGAAGAGAAGAGAAGAGAAGAGAAGAGAAGAGAAGAGAAGAGAAG
>CABHPH010124976.1:0-12042 GCA_902168325.1 Peromyscus nudipes
GAGGGAGGGAGGGAGGAAGGGAGGGAGGGAGGGAGGGAGGGAGAGAAGGAAAAAAGAAAGAAACTTCAAGCTATGGTTTTTCCCTGACAAAAGCAAAACATCAGTAGTAATTTCTATCTTTCTCTTCAAAATTTGTTTTACTTATTTATAATTGTTCTCACACAGCAGATGTAGTAGGATATTATTATTCTATGAATTGCGTAAGTATTTACTATAAATGACATCAAAACCCCTGCCTGTCACTATTCACCCTTTTCTGGCTACTACAAAGCAAATGGTGTTAATAAGCTTTTGTTGACCAAATATTAATTGAGAGCGTTTGACAGGAAAAAAATCTACTACTTCTTCCATAACTGGCATTCTTTTGAGATGTCCAGAAGGAGTCTGACTTACCATCATGTCATATTGAAAATATATTTCAGGGCAGGGAGAAGCCATTTATTTTCCAAAAACTATCTGTCAGGCTCTCATGTATTTCAGTTCTGTGAAGTTGAAAGTGTTAGTATTCAGAATGGTGGGATACTCTACAATATTTATTTTCTTGGGCAAATTTATTTTGTTGAAGATTTTATTTCTTGAAATCTGACCCCTCTTCTAGCTTTCAGCTAGACAAAGAGTGGCATTGGTCTCTGGGGATACACTGCATGGCATTTTGCTGTAATAACATTCTACACAATGCCAGACTCTGAAGTCTGTGAATATATCTGAAAATAGCTGCTTAAAGTCAACGTTTCCTACAACGTAGGCCTCATCTTGAGAAACGGAAATAGATTCCTACAAAAATAGTGAGAAGATGTTTAAGAAGAAACTATTGTAGCAGGAACTTACGTGTGACATGATAAAGAATTAAAACAGTAAACAGATATCTCATATGATCATCAGTTATTTTTCACCACCTGTGTAAGGACAGCTACTCAGCCACAAATTCTCCCACCCCTACTCTACCTGACGATGCTAAACTTCTGAGTGTTGGGGAAAACACATTAAAGCTCTTTGGAGAAAGACATCAGACCTCCCTTGCTGTGGAATAATCCTTCTGTACACTGTGTGAATATACGTCATTATTATTGGTTTAATAAAAAAAAAAAAGCAGACTGGTCAATAGCTGAACAGGATAAAGTTAGGCTGGAAAGCCAAACTGAAAATGATAGGTTGAGAAAGGGCAGAGTCAGAGGAGTCAACCAGTCAGATGAAGAACGAGTCAGACACACAAAATGGTATAGAGGTAAAAGCCATGAGCCTTGGGGCAGCATGCTGTGGGATGGTCTGTATGTCAAATTGTCTGATTGGTCAATAAATAAATAAAAAGTGACCAGACAGGAAGTATAGGCGGGACAAGGAGGAGAAGAATTCTGGGAAGTAGAAGGCTGAGGCAGAGACACTGCCAGCTGCCGCCATGACAAGCAACATGTGAAGATGCCGGTAAGACACGAGTCACATGGCAAGGTATAGATTTATAGAAATGGATTAATTTAAGATATAAGAACAGTTAGCAAGAAGCCTGCCACGGCCATACAGTTTGTAAGCAATATAAGTCTGTGTGTTTACTTGGTTGGGTCTGAGCTGTTGCGGGACTGGCCAGTGACAGAGATTTGTCCTGTCCTGTGAGCCAGGCAGGAAAACTCTAGCTACAGCAGCATATAGATTAGTAGAAATGATTTAACTTGTAAGAGCTAGTTAGTAAAAAATGTCTCCACATTGGTTATTTTGCAGCAGGTGGTTGGGACAGGAAAACTCTGCTTACATTCCCTAAATATGAGTATTATACACCTGAACAAGTCTAGTATGTCTGTAAGACACAAGGAAGTTTTATGAGTAAATTATTAAATTGCACATGACCTCTATCACTGCTGCAAACAGTGTTTAGAAATTGCATACAGAGTTAATAGGTAAAGAAAACATAGAGACTTTTTTACAGAAGATGTAAAGCACTAAGTGCCCTAGAAAACCAGATGAGAGTTAAATACACATTCACACTACTGGCAATGCTGCACACAGGGCCAAATAATCCACTTATGAGCAGAGACATCTCTGTGCAACATATCTGACTGAACATTCCCTACACAGGCAAGATAACACTGCCACAAGAGCTACCCACCAGTACTTCAGTTCAGTGTTTAACAATTCAGTAACAGATAAAAAGGGGGTTGACTTAAAATCTTTTATTAAGAAAACTCAAGGAAAAAGAATGGGAGTATTGTTCTAAATTGAAATAGAATTTGGTATGTCTGTGATCTTTGTAAACACTTATTAAAGAGAAATCCAAGTATGAGAAAAGCAAAATAAACCAATGGACTGGCTGATTCATTATTTAATATCAATTCCCACACTCCACCCCAGCCTCTCTCTATTCATTTCCCAGTTGAATAACTATGGAATGATGTATAGACTCTGCAGCATCAACTTTCCCTTATGGAAAATCTAATTACAATCTTCCTTGAGCCTCTCCTTTCCTTGAGGAAAATGGCTGTGTTGGAGTGTTCCATGGCAAAAGAAACACACCTTCATCTCACTAGCATGCCTGTTTTCTTAAGTGTGTATATTTTTAACTCTCTTTTTACTACCAAATCCACTACCCATGGGTTTTCAGAGCATCTCTACCTTCACATTCTGCAAAAAAAAAAAAAAAAAAAAAAAATAGTGTCTCACCGATAACTGTTCAGCAAGTAAAGTGAGTCAATGGCCCATAAACATGAATTTACTGTCTTATACTTTCAATCTGTCATATAAGGCAGTTGACCTGGTATGCTGTCATAATGAATTTCTGAATGCATTCATATCACACAAGTTGGGGAAACCCATTGGGCACCCAAAATAGCTTTTCTAGGATGTGGTATATACTTGAATTCAGCAGTAATTATATGATACTATCCCTCTCATCATCAAGATCCACAGATTTACGCATTTTAAGATATAAACAACAAAAAAAAGTTCTTTCCTTCTATTTGAACTTACAAACTCTTTGCTTAACAGTGTGTGCTGACAGGCCGGGAGGTGGTGGTGCACGCCTTTAATCCCAGCACTGGGGAAGCAGAGGCCGGCAGATCTCTGTGATTTCGAGGCCAGCCTGGTCTACAGAACGAGATCCAGGAAAGGTGCAAAGCTACACAGAGAAACCCCGTCTTGAAAAAAAACAAAAACAAAAACAAAACAAAACAAACAAACAAACAAAAAACTGTGCTGATCAAGAAATCTTAGTTCCCAAGGGAATAATGCCTTCACCAGGAAACACAGAAAGAGCTGTGTTAATTTGTATGTCAAGATGAGTATCTGGGCTTCATTGATGATAAATCAATACACAAGAGAGGATTATTAAAGTTATCTGCAGTTATTAAAGATTCCTCTATCTGAAATAAATGGAAATTCATTTGCTACTACATAATAATAGTACAACTGGGGTAGAGTACTTCCTTTTGTACAATATTTAGGATGTTATAGACCATGACAAAAATGAATAAAAGTTCATAGATACAAGATAGTTTAACCCAGCATCATTAGGTATGAATATCCAAGTCACATATCAAACAGAACCACAAATGCTGACTATGTGTTAAAAATAATTTGAATGGATTATGAACATATATGTATGTATGTATGTATGTATGTATGCATGTATGTATGTATGTATGTATATGCCTCAACTGGTAAGGCAATCATCACAAAGACTGAGGAACTGAATCTGGCCCCCAGAACTCAACCATTGTCTTCTGATCTCCACATGTAGACCACATTATACACACAGAAAATAAATGAGAAATGTAAAAAAACAAATACAAACTTGCATGTTTCTAGTGACCAAATGTTTTCACCTTTCCAATTTTCTACATTAAAATTCTGTTCAAGTTTTCTCTCATTCCAAATCCATGCCATGTTTTCCATGTTGTTCGATATATAGAGAGCTAATTCCTTTATTCAGGACACAAGTACAGATAGACACAGAACATACAGGCAAAACCCACACCAGACACACACAGACATCAGACAGCAGAGAGATTACAAACAGTCCAATAACCTCAGACTACAGGCAAACAGAAGGCATGACGACAGATGTAGAGATTTCAAAACTTAAGATTGCTCTTGGTCAGACTACTCTGTGAGAAAGTGCTTTGTTTTCATTTCTTAATTCCACAGCAATACACTTTGGTGCCCTCTGAGGTTATCTTTAATATATTAACAGACACGGACCTCATGTAATGTTTCAAAGTTTTCTTGTCCCTTCCCTGAGGGACACTATATGAATAACTATTTGTCCAACAATGATTTCTTGCAGACAACACAAAATTCAGAGTGAATGAGAACTGGCTACACTTTCTTCCCTTTAAAGAGTGAAGATGAACATGTAAGATATGATGAGTGTTTCCTTCGAGTATGAGGCTGAGACATCACAGAAATATACAAAATGTGGAGAAATGTAGAAAAGGCTCCTGGAAAAAAAAGTAGCTATTTAAGGGGGAAGAAATGAAGAGATGACACTCATCTGTGTGAAGTTTTCTTCCTCCTGGTCTTCCGCTTATGTTGAATGAGACCTAGGGCCTTCAGAGGAGCGAACCTTTTAGCCCTGTAGCAATCACTGTGCCTGGGCCAGTACCCCAATAGGTGCCATAAGCAAGGGCTCCTCAACTGCCCTAAACACAGCATCTAACAGCTGTGTCTCTATCTATAGGAAGGAAACACATGCTCCATCAGAGAGGAATGTGTTCACTTCAGAGACAACAACCAATACAAGGAACATAGACTGGGCAAGTTTGAGAAAACAGAGTGAGAGATCTGAGGATATGCTGAGTCACAAACCTTAGAGGAGCAGAGATGGTTTTGACAAAAAGTTAATGAGGCATAGCAGGCACTTTAGTTAGAATCATTGTGGGTGGCACAGCTAAGTGAGAAAGTTTGAGAGGCAAAGACTGTCCATAAGGAAAATCAGCAATTTGAGTAGTAGAGAAGAGATGTTAAGTTGGGTTTGCTTCATATAAATTAATATTTAATATTCTGTATAAATATTTAATAGAGTTCTAACCATATTGCTTGAATTATTTAAAAAAAGAAGTGAAATAAATGTGAGGGTTACACATTTCAAAAATGGCAACATAAGCCAGTGAAATGCCAGGCAACCGTGTGATGAAAAGGGCTACAATCACGGAGCATCATGGAGAAAGAAAGAGGAAGTAGAATGGGAACTAATTATTAATGGCTAACTTGCACAATAAGCTTGTATACATCCCCACCCAGAATTTATGAATAATTCCCAAACTAAAGAAGAAACCAATGAGAATGAGTGTTGTGATATTTCTAGGGCAATTCAGAGAAATGTTTCAAATTATTTTTATTAGTTGCTGTCTCACTGGTTTTTAATGTACACCATAAAGAAAACCACAGCAAGATTATATTCAGTATTTTTGTTTATGTCTCCTGGTGATATTACTTGGAAATCTTTGATTAAAACCAGTAATCAAGGTACCACTAATGGATTGTGTGTTTAGATCATTGTGGGCTTATCATAATAGGACTATATTTTTAAACTGGTAAAATTGTATACATGAATTCCCCCTAAGATGCATACAGAAATAATACCATGGACATTTTAGCATAGTATAAGGGATCACAAATAAGTAGATGTTAAATACAACACTTTAAAATAGTAATTATGATGCATTTCAGATAAAGTATTTTATTTTAACCATTTTACCTCAAAAAAATCTGAAACCATTTTACCTCTAAAGTATTTGAGGATAAAACAGTTTCAGTCAATAATGGCCATTCAAAGCAAGCTTTGTTTACTGAAGGAACTCAATTAGCAATTTATGCAGAGGCTTTAAGTCTGTGCTGAGGCAAGTGGCATGCCTCTCCTTCTTTCTAATTCACATTTACTTAAATTCTGAGTAGAGATTTAAATCAGAAATTATCTGTCTGTTACACACAAATCCTGTGAATTATGAGAAAACATTAATCCAAGAATCCTTCCTTGGTGTTCTGGTTTCAGTGAATCTTTACATAACTTTCAACGGCTACTTATTTTCCATCACTTTCTGTCAGCAACATGGAAAAGCTCATGTTATCAGCTTTCTTCATTATGATAAATAGACTAATTATTGAGTATTGAGGAGAAGTGAGAAGCAGAATGGGAACTAATTATTAATAACTGGTTTCCAAAATAAGCCTGCCTGCTATCTTCACGTAGGATTTATGAATAACTTGTCTCCCTCATGAACAACTTGAAACACTAGACCTACTATGGCTCTTCAAGAACCTTCCCTCAGACATTTTAGATATGAGTATTTTTAAAAATGATGTTATTGCTAGATGTTTGGCTTTTTATTTACATGTTTATTTTACCTTTAAGACTTCATTTGTTTGTTGTTTGAGTAGGCATATTTTATTAGCATTTCATTATTGCAATACATTTTCTAGGAAAACAATCATCCAGCGCTGGAGGGAGGTTTTACTTTGACTCACTATCTCAGAGTGTGCACAACATGATTCTTCTGTCACTTTTTCTAGGCTGTTAAACAAAGCTGTTTAGCATATAGCTAGGAAGCAGAGAGTAAAGATCAGGAAACCAAATACATCCCTTCCAGCCCACATTCTGCTTCCTCCGAGTAGATCATTCATGCTTCCTATGTTTCCAAATTCATCAAATTATGGATGAGGCAACAGTATCTGCAAACCTATGAAGGCTGGAGTTATGGAAATCATTTTATGGACTCTCAGATTGACCACTAAGGCTTGGGTCTGTGTTCTGTTTGTTCTAGCCTTGCTCTCCACATGGCTAAGTCCTCATTTAGGCTCCTCACATGTACTCCAGACACTCATCTGAATGAGGAATGCAGGAAGGAATATATATTTAGGGTTTTTTTTAGTCCTATCAATGATTCCCACTTGAAAGCCTTTAAATCACCTATTAATATGGTGATATTTTATTTGTGCTGAAATGTGATTTTATTTGTATGTTAATAAATAAAGTTGCCTGGGGGTCAGAGCTAATAGCAAGCCATAGCAGAAGCCAGGCGGTGGTGGCACACACCTTTAATCCCGATCACATGACAGACAGATCTCTGTGTGTTCAAGGATACAGCCGACATGGAGACACACGCCTTTAATCTCAATACCAACCATAGAAGACCTGGAGGTCTGTATAGACAGACAGTGACGAAGAGGTCATGTGGTTGGTTTTACAACCAATGAGAAGACAGAACAGAAAGTCAATATAAAAAGACAGATACACAGGAAGTAGGTCTCTTTCTGAGGGGAAGGATGGCAGCAGCAGGAAGGGTAAGAAGGTGGTTTTAAGTCTCTGCTCTTAGCTACTGCTCTGACCTCTTGGGCTTTTAACTCTGCATTTGGCTCTGTGTTTCTTATTTAATAAGACTGTTACATCTACATATTAATCCCTTTCTCTGGCACCCAGCCAGCCAGCACACAGTGTGTCTTAGGCCAAGTCTTTGACTGTCAAAATAAGGCTAAGCTTGTTCTCCTAGCCCAAAGCCAACCTACATATTTTGAGGCCTGCACCATACAGGACTATTTTAATATTCTGGAAACTTTCATTGAAATATATATTTAGAAAAATGCTTTTGAAGAAACCAGACAAAAATCAGGGTGTTTGGTTGTTTTTTTATTTTTGTTGTGTGTGTGTGTGTATGTGTGTGTGTGTGTGTGTGTGTATGTGATTATAGTTGTTGTCACATTCAGGTGAATATGGAATGGAGCACAAACTTGAGCAGCTTTCCTGAAAATGTATCCACAGGGTTTCTACCATGGACCTCAGATCAGCTCAGGACTGATTATCCGAAGGTAACCAAGGATTGAGGATTATGAGTATATTATTGAGCATTTTGAGCAATGGAAGGATCCAAAGAACTTTGCATATGTGAACTGAACCAACATCTAGGACTGGATGTAATGCTTTAAGAAAATAAAGTTTGTTTCTAACTTCTTTTATGACATATGTAGAATGACTTTAGCCAAATGGTATCAAATTTATGGTACAATCTATATATTCATTTGTATATTTTTAAGTTCTGCAAAGATACTGGAAATTCTGTAAAGAAAATATTCTCCCAATATGTTAGAATTCACCAATCTGATTCACATAAATCAATGAGTTTCTACACATGTGCATACACACACACACACACACACACACACACATATGTAATGAAGAGAAAAAAGAAACACCACAAAATTAATAACTATTTCAGGTAGCATCTTCTTATTTAGCACATTGACATTTATGCAAATTCTTTGCAATTATGCTATTTCAAATAAATAAACAAAACCAATAATATCATTTGATTGAATAGCATAGGTCTAATTTTCAGAACTTTTGTATGAGTGTTTTGTCTGCATCTGTACCTGTGCAGCACCTTTTGTATGCCTAGTGCCCATGGAGGACAAAAGAGAGTATAAGATCCCCTGGGACTGGAGTAACATGGTTGTGAGCCACAATGCAGGTGTGGGAATTGAACTTGGATAGTCTGGGAGAAAAGGCAGTACTCTTAACTTTTGAGTCAACTCTCCAGCCCTTCTCAGGAGATTTTTAAGGATTAACGTTAAACAATGGGTAATTTTATGTTCAGTTTTAATTTCTCAAAAACGATTGTCTTAGTTACTGTTTTATTGCTGTGAAATGACACCATGGCCAAGGTAACTCTTATAAGAGAAAACATTTAACTATGGCTTGCTGATAATTTTAGAAGGTCAGTCTGTGGTCATAATGACAGGAAGCAGATAGGCATGGTGCTGGAGCAGTAGTTGAAAGCTTTACATCCTGATCCCCAGGCAGAAAGAGAGACCCTGTATCTAGCATGGACTTTTGAAACCTCAAAACTCACCCCCAGTGACATATTTCCTCTAACAAGACCATGCCTATACCAACAAGACCACAACTCCTAATCCTTCCTAAACAATTCCACTAACAGGGAATTAAGCATTCAAATATATGAGCCTATAGACGCAATCCTTTTTCAAACCATTGAAGTGATTTAAAGGCATGTACTTGTTATTCAGATCTTAGATAGTCTTAAAATAAAAAACCCAGAGCCAGATATTAGGACGAAAGCTGAAAGATCAGAGAAGCAGAACAGCCAACCACTAGTTCTTACCTCTATAAAATCCTCAGCCTACAAAGAGTGAGTTCCTATTTCCTCATACCTTATATACCTTTCTGTGTCCTGCCATATTACTTCCTGGGATTAAAGGTGTGTGTCACCACTGCCTGGTTCTGTTTCTCTCATATAGCCCAGGGTAGCCTTGAACTCACAGAGATCCAATTGGATCTCTGCCTCTCGAGTGGTAAGAGTAAAGGTATATGCCACCACTGCCTGACCTCTAGACCTCTATGTCTAATTTAGTGGCTGGTTCTGTCCTCTGATCACCAGGTAAGCTTATTGGGGTACATAATATATCACCACATTTCCCCTTTTTTTGTCTAAAATAATATAACTTATACAAGAAAAACTATATATAAGTAATATAAGCAATAAGTATATTCAATATATACAGTCAAGAATTACATTAACAACATCCAACCCATTAACATTTGACAAATTCAGAGAAAATACTTATTATTTATGCTATTTTAGTGAGTCCAAAATGTTGTGCCTAATTCACGTTCTATCCTAACTTGTATTACCAACCAAAAATATCTTTTGATGTCTTTCAAACTTACACATTTTACACTTCTCTAGTGAGTTTCTTTTCTGAATTTGTTAACAAGGAAAATTATATCTAATCTTCAACTCCCTGAGAGACCCGAGAAGGAAATAATATTAACTGAGTAAGCAGGAAGTGCAAACAGGTGACTTCCAAAAAATGTGAGAAATGACAGAAACGGCTGACTGCCTGGACAGTTACCCAAGGTTCCTCTGCAATGTTGGGACATCCATCTTTCACCTACAGTTCTAGCATACCTGACAAACTTTCCTGTGAAGCAGAATTTTCTAAAGGGCCTTCCTACTTTGTCTTGGCAAGGATTGCTAGTCCTTTCTTTTGTGCCCTCCTTATCTATTTTGGACAGCATACTATCAGCAGTTGACATAAGAGCATTTTCTTGCCCAGTGGCTAACTTTTGCTACAAAGTAAGTAAACTCCATACAGAGTTTTTTCAATGCCTATCATCGTCTTTGAAGTAGATCCTTGCTGCAGGAGTGGGCATGTCTCATAGTCATAAAAAAAGAAAAAACGTACATGTTATTAAAACATCTTAAATGCCATATTCTGTAGACCTCTAAAGTGTTTGAAGATGACTTATCTAAAATATATTTCTGTTTAACTATTGAAAATATAGCTAATATGACTACAAGTTTGATTATAATGACTGTTAACTTGCATTTCTTATATCCTAATTAGTTGGTAATAATAACTTTCAAGGACTAGCAATTTGCATTACATTGTTAAATGAACTGTATAGGTGCAATACCTTGAACAAGATTAGAAATATATGTACAGTATTTTCTAACAAAATCAATCTCAAATTTGTATCAATATACATAATTTGTATACAATATACAGAAATCCAATACAATGTAAAATATTTAAAACTAGTAGTTGCTTTTTAAAAGTAGATTCAATAATCTACCTTTTTAATCTTATCATATCTATATCCTTCTTTTTTTCTTTTCAGAGTAGATTCAATAATCTACCCTCTTTTCCTATTATTTCTATATCTTTGTTTTTTCTTCTGTCAAAAAAAAGAACCCTAAATCTAATCTCCTCTGTTTAGCCTTTTTCTTGACCATTAACAACAACAACTTGTAACTAACCATCCTAAACAATGACAGAGATTGGGGCTCACAAGTTAGATATACCTAGGATGGCCCACCTGATGTTCCTACCAACATATTTAAAAGGGGTGTTTATTTATGACTTTATTTGTTCAATTGTCATATAAGCTTCAGAAAATTGCTGCCACCTGAGAATACAGTACTGAGGGTCATGATCTCATATTTAACTCCAGAACAAACTAGCTCCTGTACCCTATGAAATGAATGCTGTGTTCCTGCATTGAGAGCTAACACATAGCTGGGACATCTCTTTTCCTATCTCTGGTTTTTATTTATTTATATTTCCATTTTACCTTTTTCATCTAGTTAGTGTAACTAAACATTAATCAACTTTACCTTCATTTCTGAAAAACACAATTTGTATTCGTTTATTTTATTCTACTTATTTGCATGAGAAGCTTTGCCCTGGATCCCAAGGCTCCTCCTGCCTTAGCTGCCAGATTGTTGTAATTATAACAACAAAAAGCTTTATTTATTGGCTTATCACATTCTTCTTTTTTTTGTTTTCATTTATCTGCTCTGATTCTTAGTATTTCTTTCCTTCTACTACTTTTTGGTTTCCTCTTTTTTATATGTAAAAAGGTTTAAATTTTTATTTTGCATACATTCACCTGATTTTGTTTATAATTCACTTTATAATTAGATAATATTCATGTACTTTGTTTTTCCTCATTTAGTCACTGTGTATCCTTTTCCTAGTTTCTTATTGACAGTTTTATATAGTCATATAAAGAATTTCAGGGTTTAATTTCTTTTTGATTTCCCAAGTATTTGAAGTTCACTGTTAGTGCATTGTTAACAATTATGACATATTTTTTCCATTTCAAGTATTCCAACAGCAAAATAATTTAATTATTACATGAAACAATTTTAGCTTGAGATCCACATATAAATGTATTATATTTTCTAAAAATAATTATCATTACAATGGAAATATTCATGCAATGCTGTGTTCTGCTTTTCAGAACATCAATGACCATGGTTAATTTTATGTGTGGACTTGGCTGGGATAAGTTAGCAAGTAAAACAATATTTATAAGTGGATGCTTTGAGGATGCCTCTGGAAGAGGTAAGCATTTGAATCAATACTCTAATTAAAGAAGACTGTCTTCCTAGTAATCACCTTCCAACTCACTGGGAGGTCTGAATGAGAAAAGGAAAGGCTGAGGTCTTTCTGTCTTCTGAGTCTGTAACTACTCATGCAATTGGTCTCAGATACTAGATAGTGTGTTTCCAGAGCCTGTGAACTTAGTATAAAGTACAC
>CABHPH010124977.1:0-14990 GCA_902168325.1 Peromyscus nudipes
TAGGCATTTTAAAGAAGGAAAACATTACAGATGCCAATCAAGTGTCTTTGTAATGCGCTCTGATGTCACATTCCTTCCTCAAAGGCAGCCACTGACAGTCTGCTCTTGCTGCTATAACAAAATACCTTAGACTAAGTAATTTATAAGCAAAAGAAATTTATTGCTCATAGTTCTAGAACTGGGAAGGCCAAGGTGAAGGCGCCAGAAGATTCCATTGTGAAAGGGCAAAGGAACCAGCTTGAGCCTCTATTGTAAAGGCCCTGATCCCATTCACAAGCATGGATTCTTCACAGTTTAATCACTTCCAGGGAACCACTCCTGAATATTAGTTTCCAATATGCAAATTGGGGGTTACAGAAACTGTTATCCTAAATTTGGGATTTATCTTGCTAATGCAGTCTTTGAGATGTTAAACATAGACATATTTCTATAAACAGTGCATAGCAATTGTACATCTTCTTAAAGTTTATGTATATCTTCACAGGTATTCTTCTATGACTTGCTTCTGATTTTTAATGACACAACTCTTTTCTTTCTTTCTTTCTTTCTTTCTTTCTTTCTTTCTTTCTTTCTTTCTTTCTTTTTCACTTATACTGATATGTAGGCTATAGCATATCTATTTTCAGTGTGGTATAATATTTCACCACAGCAGTAAACTAAAATGTTCTCTACTTGGTAGACATTTAAGTTGTTGCCAGTTTTTACTATTACTGATGAGGCTATGTTCTGGTTAGTTTTCTTATGACCAAAAACAATTTAAGGAGGAGAGAGTTGATTTCATCTTATACTTCCAAGTCACAGTCTATCACTGAGGAAAGTCAGAGCAGGAACTCAGGCAGAAGCTGTGGAGGAATGCTGCTTACTGGCTCACTCTCAGAGTCATGCTCAGCCGGCTTTCATATTTAGCTCAAATCTATTTGCCTGGGGATGGTGCTGCCCACAGTGGGCTGGGCTCTTCCATATCAACCATTAATCAAGACAATCTCTTCCGGGCAAGTCCACAGGCCAATCTGATACGAGTGGGATTAAGATTCCCTCTTCCTAGGGGTGTCAAGTTGACAATAAAAACAAACTAGCAGAGGCTATAATAAACATTATTACACAAATCTTTGTACAAGTTCCTCTAAGAGTAAATACAGTAAAAATTGAAATTGCTATCTCAAAGGGTATGCATATCTTCAACCAAAATACTTTCCAGGTGGTTGTATCCGAGAACACTCACACCAGGCATATAACTCTCATCAATCTGCATTTGACAGGCTTCATTTTTGCCCATCAAATAGATGCATATAGCTTATGTACTCATTGAACAGCAGGGGCACCTCCTTTCTCAAACCATTTCCAGAAGCCATGTGATTCTACCTTGGCATTTGTAGAGGCCAGAATTGTCTGAGCTGAAAAATTAAACCTAGAAGCCCCTAGAGGAGCCACATCCCCAAGAACCAGCATGGTACAGCTCATGGCTCATCTGACTCATTGGTCTCCAGGTCAAGCCTTTGTGACCCATCTTGACATTGTGTCCACTGAGCAATTTCATGGTACAGCTACTGCCCCTGACTTTGGAGGATTGCATTGAGCAAGGGGTGGTGCCTAAGAAGACTTGAGCACTCCCCGTCAAGGGCACCCAGGCAGTCTGTGCCACTGTTCATCTGGAGTTGGTTTCCAGATACTGGGCAGAAAAAATGAATCCACTCTCAGCAACAGCCATCTTATAGTCCGTGGAGGCTGAGGACCATTGCAGAGAGGTGACTGTTTTAGCTCAGGACCAGGAGATATGAAGTCTCTGAGTACATTTAAGGTTCTTGGTGTCATAGAATACCAAGTGACTGTACAGAGTTTCCCAGGATGGACATCGTTTCATTCATACAGGATACAATATTGATAACATCCTAAGGGGTCATGCCATTCCACATCCTGAACAGAATCCAAGGACATTTTCACCGGGGCATCTCAGACTCTTTTTCAGACTATGCTAGATGATGTGAGAGGTCCTCCTTCCTTCCCAGACTTCTTTGAACATCAGAAAATAGCCAAGCTATAGGACTGTTCTTTCTGTCCATGTCTGCAAGCATGGATCTGATGTGCTGTGTGGCCCTGATGCTATGATGACTCACTAGTACCCCTGATGGGATAGCACCTGGTGTTAATGGCTAATAAACTACTTGAAATTCCCAGACAGTTTTTCCTTATCATTTTTTCTATCCAATTACAAAGCCAGCTCATCATGGGGTGCCATGCAATTCTCATGTAATTTGCCCAACATATAATGGTGAATTATGGAGGTTTTTTTTAGCTGTATAAACTCTCAAGCAGTCAGAATTATGAACATTCATGTCCTTTGGCCCAGCAATTTCCCTTTGGGTATTTTCCCAACAAATCCAGTCATATATAAACAAAATGACAGCTATAGCGTTTGTTTTAGTAGCAAAAGACTGGCATGCTCCAAATGCCCAAATGCCTGTCATTCATGTTTGCATTCATCCAGCGAAGACTCACTGGATGCCTAGCACTGGTCTAAGACCAAGATTCAGCCCATGAATACAGCAGACAAATTTCCCAGCCCTCAGAGCGGATGATATAAGATAAGATGAAGAGTTGTTACTGACCAGTGTGACCGAGGGGAAGAAAAAAAGCAGAGAACAAAGAATTGAAGTATCTAGGGAGAAGAGTTGCATTTTTGTACAGAGTGGTCAAGGAATGCCTCGTTGAGGAAGGACATTTGAATGGCGACTCTAAGGAGGTAAGGGTTCTGGTACATGCAGATGTGGAGATCACACTTCCATTCTACACACAGAGACAAAGAGCGAAAGGGGCTTGAGGCCGGAGCAGCTTGCAAATTCTAGGAAGTGTGCCAGAAGGAAAGGAAGGGAGGAAGACAGGACTGTGGTCTGACCAGGGCTCTGAGGGTCTGGGAGGCCATAAAGACACTTGAACATTTCCTGGGCGTAAACTCTGGCCAGTGGGAGGTTATGGACAGAGGAATAAGATGATATGGTCAGCCTCTTAGGAGACTACCACAGGGACTCTAAGAGGAGAATAAGGAGATTTGCTGTGTGGGTTGCTGGGTGAGAGGGCACTGTGAGCCAAGCAGCAATGGAGGAATAAGAAACACTTAGGAAGGCAGACTCAAGAGGGTTTACTGTGGTTTGGATATGAGGTGTGGGAGGAGTCAAGAGTGACTCCAAGGTCTTTTACCTGAGCAGCCAGAGGGCTGAAGATGACATTACGGAGATGGGAAGGACGGCAGGAGAAGCAGAGATTATGCAGAACACCCAGAATGTTGTTTGGGAAGTAGCATTTTAAAATATTAGATAGGGGCTGGAGAGATGGCTCAGAGGTTAAGAGCACTGCTTGCTCTTCCAAAGGTCCTGAGTTCAATTCCCAGCAACCACATGGTGGCTCACAACCATCTGTAATGAGATCTGGCGCCCTCTTCTGGCCTGCAGGGATATGAGCAGACAGAACACTGTATACATAATAATAAAAAAAAAATCTTTTTTTAAAGCCAATATAAAAAATAAATCTTTAAAAAAATATCAGATAGGCAGGTGGAGAGGCTGTGTGGCAATTTGGTCTATAAATCAGGAAGTAACAGGTGAAGGAACGTATTTGGGAGTTCTGGGGAGTGGATTGAAAGCTATGGCGTGGTTTGTAACTCCTGGAGAGCACTGTCAGGAAGGGAGGACTCAGCTCAGAGCCCCAGTGTGTATAGACTGAGGGAAGGGTAGCCAGTAAGGGAGGCAGAGGAGAAGAAAGAGGCACACATATCCAGTGCCCCCAGGCAGAGTGGGGGAAATGTTTGAATAAAGGCGAGATGAGCAGATGATGAAGATGGCCAATGGCCAATCATCTGGCAACAGAAGTGTCATTGGTGACCTTCGTAAGAGATGCTTTGGTAGAATTTCGGGGACAAACTCTAATAGTAATGAACTAGAAGAAAATGAAGGTGATGCATCAGAGACAAGTAGGAGGAACATTTATATCCAGTAGTTTCACTATAAAAGGAAACAAAAAAAAGGAGAAATGCAATAGTAAGTGGAGAGGGCCCCTAAGTCAAGTATATTACTGCAGAATTTATATAATGATGAAAATAATTCAAACACTGACAGACTAGAATTGGAAATGGTGCAAGAGCTTCGAAAAAGTCTGGTGTCTCTGTATGATGCAGCAGTTCTACTCTTAGACTTGTATCCAAGAAAACTCAGAATGTGTATTTACACAGAGTTTAAACATGAATGTTCATAGCAGCATGGTTTATAATAGCCCCAAAGTAGAAACAAGCAACATGTCAATCAGCTGAGGAATGGACAAACAAAAGGCGGTAGGTGCATCAAATGAAGTAGTCCCCAGCCACAGAAAGGCATGATGCACCAGAGCTGTGGTAATGGCATGGTCAGTATAGTGCGTGCCACGCCAGCGTGAGGACCTGGATTTGGTCCCTAAAACCTACGTGAAAGAGACAGGCATGGTGGCATGTCCCTGTAACCTAGCTCTGTGGATGCGGACTGGATCCCTGGGACCAGGTTCTATTTAATTTCCATGCTAGCCATCAGTGTTCAATGAATAAGTAATTCAGTGAGATACCTTGTCTCAAAAATAAATAAATAAATGGTGGAGAGCAAGTGAGGAAGAGACTCAGGGCTGACCTCTGACCTCCACCGGTGGACACACAGAAGTAGACTACCCTCCCGCTATGAACATATTTACGCAGCACACAAGAATAAAGTACTGATACATGCTACAATATGGAAGCTGCATGCTGGAAAACAGTAAGCAAATCGAAAGAAGCCAGACACACGAGGCCACAGAGCGTGCAATTCCAAGCATATGAAATGTCCAGAATAGGCAAATCCATGGAGATATTACACGAGTAGTCACTTAGGGCTGGGCGTGAGGGGACTCGAGGGACTGTTAATAGAAACGTGCTTCTTTTAAGGGCAAGGAAGAGGCTCTAAATTGATAGTGGTACTGATTGTTCCACATTTATGTGCTAAAAATTGTTGACCTGTACACTCCAGAAAGATCCAGATGGCATCAGAGAGAGGCCCAGGGTCCCTGAGGGAAGAGTTGGTGTTAGCTGGATCCACACACACCCACAAGGGAGAGGGCAGCCCCTGGCATGGCGCTGGCAGGAAGAAGCTGTGGGGAGGGGTTCTAATGGTGGGCGTTCTCCTCTGACAGTGGCATTTCTCAGTGAGGTAGGAAACCAAGTGGTCAGCTAGGAATAAGAATGAAGGAGGGGCACTGAGGGCTAAGGAGGTGTGAGTGTGAAGTCACTGTCCATTTGGGAACAGTGGACAGGCATGGTCCTAAAAGTCACCTGGTAGATGGGGCTCTGGAGAGGGCGGGACCTCAGCAGCACGGGTCACCCCTAGCTCTCAGCAATCTGAGATGCAGCTTTTTGCAAATGAACACTCTGGGAGCACATTGCTTCCCATGTCAGTGAGGTGTTATACTCCTTTCGTATATCAACTATTGATACCTTCTAATGCCCCTCAGGGCAAGTGTTCTTATTACTGCTGTTTTCCAAAGGAGGAGAATTAACTATGGAGTGAGGATGTGAGTGGAAAGAGCAGAGCAGCTCGCTAGGCACTCTGGGACTCTTTGGGATGCCGCACATTGAGGAAGTGTGGAGACCAAGAGCAAGATGGTGTGCTCCAAGAATGGGAGAGCTCCATGGAGTGTGGGAGGAATATACACACTTGTCTCTATATATGTTGTAACATGAGATGTCTGTCTGAACCTCACTGGAAGAATACTCAGGAAGCCAAACCACAGTTACTTATTTCTGGGAAAGGAAACTGAACTTCTGGGGTTGAGAGGTAAAGAAAAGGAGCCCAAAGGACCATGAGTATATATATATATAAACTCTCAGAGAAAAGCAGAGAGGTTCTTGAAAGTTCCAAGATCCCAGGAAAACAATCTAGTTGTGGGACTTCTTGACTCCCATTTGAGCAAAGACCTTTCTAAGACGATGCCCAGCCTTGTGACCTGTGACCAGCTCATCACCCAGCTTCCACTGAGGAGGTTCCTTAACTTTTGGCGTCTAGTTCCACAGCTGCAGGAGAGAGTGCAGAGTGATACCCCTGCACAGAGCTGTCAGCAGAGCTCAGAACTGCTCCTGGCAAGTGGGGAGCACACGGCAAGCACAAGCTATTATTGTCCCTGTCCCTTGTGAAGGTGACACTGTTCTTAGGCAGTGGGATCTCGGCACTCCAGTGCCATCTGGTGTCTGTGGCTCAGTCTGGCTCTGCTGTGGCAGGTGCTAGAGAAATACTGAGAAGCAAGGGTGTGTGCCGCTGTCTCACGTGGGTGCTGCTGTAATGTGTCACTCAGGCTGGTGCTCAGCAGCTGCTTGTGCATTCAGAAAGCATCTTCTATGCTGCAAAATACCTTGTTCCCTTGGCAGGAAGTGACTTAGACATCATGCAAAAGAAACAGCAGGAAGCCAATGCTATTTCACACTGGGCAGGAATGGGCTTCTCTCCAGAGTAGAAAATCCCTTCCCACCTCTCCTCTTGTAGTCTTATCCCAATATTTGGAAGGGACATGGGGCATCCCCTCTCGATTGACCTCCATTGGCATGTCTTGGAACCACATACTGTCATCCCATGAAGCCTGACAAGAGCCTCCTTTAAAATCAAGTAGCATCAGGCGTACTGAAGCCTCTTGATGCAGTTCACCTCCAGATTGGCTTTGGGTATCTGCTCATCTCCATCAGCAGAAGTGTCCCCATTCAAGCTATGGACCAGAAGCAAGGGTGTGGGAGAACACCCACACAGGGCAGTCTCCCCTCCAAGGGTAAACTCTATCTACTGTTACACCTAACAGTATGGGGCCTCCAATCTCAATTTGTGGCTATCAGTCTGCTTCAAAGTCATCTAGGGCTGGGGGTGGGGGTGGGGATTTAGAAGCATGAGATTGGTCTCCTATTGATGGTTTCTGAAACTGGGTAATGGCTATAGTAGGAGCTTGCTATACGACGCTTTTCTACTTTTGTTCATTTTATAATATACGGGCCATATTTAAAAAGAATAATGATAGCTATGATCTTAATAAAAGAAACAATTGTTTCTAACCAAAATGGTTACATCATCTCTGCCCTTTTCTTTGAGATGGTCCTCAGGCTATTAGATCAGACTGACTAGTCAGTTTGGGACTGGGCTGTCTCCCCTGGAATAGCTGCTTTCACTTAAGAAATTTAGCTCTAAACAGTGATGGGGCTTGACATATAACCACATTCTTGCTTTAGCTTTAGGGGATGATGGGAATCCTAACAAAGTCCCATGTTTGGGTCTCAAAGATCCATCACAGTGGACACCAGGAAACGCCAGTGATGGCCAGCACGACCTCAAACTATATGTAATCGGTGGTGGATTATTGTGTACCCTAATAAAATTACCCAAAGATCAGAGGACAGAACAAGCCACTAGATTAAACATAGAGGTCAGGCAGTGGTGGCACACACCTTTAATCCCAGTACTGGGAAGCACACACCTTTAATCCCAGGAAGTGATGGCTGGGCAGAGAAAGGTATATAAGGTGTAAGGAGACAGGAGCTAAAGGCTTTTCAGCAGAAGCATCCCTTTCAGCTAGAGGCTTTTTCAACTGAAGCCCTTTTGGCCGGAGCTCTTTCAGGCTAAGGAGTTGGTGAGGTGAGAGGTGGCGGCTGTGGCTGCTCTGCTTCTTTGATCTTTCAGCTTTCACCCCAATATCTGGCTCGGGTTTTTTATGAAGATCATTTAGGTATTCATGTTACAGTAATCCCTCAACCCATTTCTGGAGCCTTTTGGAGAGTCATTGAAAACCCTGAGGGGTAGGGAAGGGGTGTGTCCTTTCTCAGAAGTGAATGACTAGTTTCTTCTCCTTTTCTCTAATCTCCACTTTTCTATTAGGCCCAGTACAGACCCCTGTTTCTTAATGCCTTAAAAACACACGGTTCGCTTTGCTTTTTGCTTTGGTTCCTGCAGAACTCCTTTGGAGGGAAAACGGCCTGCACAGATGCCAGGCTATTTATAGTCTTTATTGATTCACTTGGTGTGAAGATTCATATTGTGTTGCTGAAACCCTGAAGTGTTTGATTACAGGGTTCTGCCCTGAACCTTGCTAGGGGATGTTAATATGGCTGTGTCTCATAGCACCATATTACTGTCTTAAATTAAAATTAGAAGCAAAAGCCTCAAGTCCAAACCATTTTGGCCCCAAGGTTTTACATAGGAGCCCTGGGCCTGGGTTACTTCTGTAAGAACAAAACACAAAACAAAACAAAACTAAAATTAAAATCTTTCATCTTCCAGCAAAAGCCCAACCTCAGTGTTAGGGATGAAGCTCAGAAGTAGAGCAGTATCCTAGCATTCAGGAGACCCTGAGTTCCACCCCTCATGCTGTGCATTTACACACACAGACACATAGACACATAGACACACACACACACACACACACTCAGACACACACAGACACACACACACACAGAGAGACACACACTGACACACAGACACACACACACAGAGACACACACAGAGACACACACAGACACACAGACACAGACACACACAGACACACACACACACACACACACACACCGAGATACACACACACAGAGACACACACAGACACACAGACACACAGACACACACACACAGTGAAAATGCATTGGACAGGATGGTGCACACAGGAAAAGCATGAGCTCTCAGCAAGTCTGAAGTACACAGTGAGACCCTTTCTCAAAAGACAAACATCAGCGAAAAGCAGACCTTCTCCTGTGCACATGTGGTGGCCCACAGCAGTGCAGGAAACCCCTTCCCTGTTTCCTGGACCATTTGTCTCCCAGGCTCCTCCATGACCACTGATACAGCAGCATCTACCCTTCGGCATCCTCCCCTCTTGCTTTTCAGGGAGCAGGGCTATCAAGTCAAGAGCCCCTCAAATGACAGGCAGAAACTGAATGTACAGACCAGCTTACACCTGTCCTGTCCTTCACCCTCCTCCATTTCTAATGAGTAGTTCAAAGGGCTCTTGTGGAAGACAACTCCATGCCCTATCCCTACATCCCTGTCCCCAACTAGTTTGTGTATCTGATCATCAAGCCTTAGTGCCTGAAACAAACAAATAAATGACAATATAGAAAAACAACACTAATGATGCCCTTTCAGCTGCCCAAGGCTGGCCTCTCCAAGGACTAGCTTATATGCCTGGTTCTTTCTGTATGCTTCTTGTCTCCCTCCCTCCACCTGGCTCCAGGGCCTCTGGATCTCTGAACAGCTAATCCCACCTGTGACCTCCTGACCTCTGACTTCCTCTCTGGGGATCTGTCCCTGGGAGCACAGACCTTCCTTCTACAATGTACCGCCCCCAGGTTTTCCCCCTTATCTGTCTCCTGCTCCCTTTGAGATGACTTCCTCTTCCCAGGCACGAAACTCTAGAGATGGAGTTGGCCTGAGGATCTGTCCCCTCCTCACTCTCTATCTATAGTTTTACTTCCTACAGGGACACACGCTAGTCACAGCCTCCATCTCCAGCTGTGCTCTCTGCAGTAAAACTGTCCAGCTCCCTACTCAACATCTCCCAGCACGTTAAACTCAGCCTCTCTCTCTTTTTTTTTTTTTTTTACAATACCATTCAGTTCTACATATCAGCCACAGATTCCCTTGTTCTCCCCCCTCCCGCCCTCCTCCCCTTCCCCCCAGCACACCCCCATTCCCAACTCATCCAGGGCAAAGCCTCCCCTGAGGACTGAGATCAACCTGGTAGACTCAGTCCAGGCAGGGCCAGTCCCCTCCTCCCAGGCCGAGCCAAGCGACCCTGCATAAGTCATAAGGTTTCAAACAGCCAACTCATGCAATGAGCACAGGACCCGGTCCCACTGCCTGGATGCCTCCCAAACAGTTCAAGCCAATCAACTCACCTATTCAGAGGGCCTGATCCAGTTGGGGGCCCCTCAGCCATGGGTTCATAGTTCATGTGTTTCCATTCATTTGGAATAGGAGACCATGATAAATGGAGACCACATGAGAAGAGGAAGAAGCAAAGTACTAGAGTGGCCCACAGAAATCCACAAAGATACCCCCACAATCGACTGCTGGCAATGGTCGAGAGACAGCCCGAACTGACCCACTCTGGTGATGGGATGGCCAAACACCCTAATTGTCGTGCTAGAAACCCCATCCAATGACTGAGGGATCTGGAAGCAGAGATCCACGGCTAGGCCCCGGGCGGAGCTCCAGGAGTCCAATTAGCAAGAAAGAGGAGGGTCTATATGAGCGAGAATTGTTGAGACCAAGGTTGGATAAAACTCAGCCTTTCTAAACCTGCTGTCTAGACCTGTTCTGCCCAGCACCATGGACCTCCTCTTCCCTCAGCCCCATCTCCAGGCACAACACAAATATGGCCTCCCAGTCTAGCATACCCATCTCCAGTCCATCTTTAAGGTCTTCATCTCTCCCTTGTAAATCTCTCCCTCAGCACCATCTGGCAAAGCCACTATCACTTGCCACTTGGACCTCCAGAAGGTGTTTCCTTGCAGCTACATACACCGGTTTCTTTTGTGAAGCACATCTAACAGCAGCCTTCTTTCTTCAGCCCCTTAGTGTATCCGGGATCAAGTGTTTCTTAGGATGAATACAGAGATCTCTATAAGCCTTTGACTCTGGGTTTTCTCAGCACCACTTTACTACTCTACCCACACTATCCCACCTGTACCTGCCTCACCTGTGCTGTCTCACGTCCCTTCCCAAACACACCTGCTGACTTGTACTATCTCATAAGAACCACCTCACCTGCACCGCTGTATCTGCATCACCTCTCCTGCCTACATCATCCCACCTGTACCACCTGTACCATTCCACCTGTATCACCTCTCCTGCACACATCATCCCACCTGTACCTGTTCTATTTCACCTGTATCACCTCTCCTGTATACATCATCCCACCTGTACCACCTGTTCCATTCCACCTGCATCACCTCTCCTGCCTACATCATCCCACCTGTACCACCTGCTCCATTCCACCTGTATCACCTCTCCTGTATACATCATCTCACCTGTACCACCTGTTCCATTCCACCTGCATCACCTCTCCTGTATACATCATTGCACCTATACCACCCCACTTGCTCACCTCACCTTCACCCCTGCCTGTGCCAACACATGTATACCACTTCATCAGTCCAGCCACACCCCCTCATTGTGTAACCACCTTAGGCACTTCCACGTCCCTTTATATGCTACCCTATGCTCACACTGACCCCTCTTCCCCAATATTCTTCTCACCTCTGCCGTCACGGTCAGATGACTAGCTTGAGGATCCCCTGGGCAGCATCCCTCACCTCCTGATCTTCCTGTCACAGGTGTTCTGAGCACTGAGTACCTGACTGCCCAGCCCTTGCTATATTTGCAATTTTGCAGCTGTTGGTGGGATCAGTTTACCAATGTCCATCTCTCTAACTAGACCACAAACCCCAAGGATGCTGGAACCCTGCCTATTTCGTTCTCCTTGGCTCCTACCTTGAGGAATGAAGAGTGAAAGAACATTTGATTTGAAAAAGGCTTTGGAAAGCTCCATGCCACCCAAATGCTCTTACAGTTCAGCCTCCTGTGTAAGCACTCAGTGTTTTTAAATGTTTGAGGTTGACACTCTCATCCATCCTTTGCACTTGAGGAGGCTGAGGCTTGGAGGAGTTAGGTGAATTGCCCAGAATCTCACAGTCGCAGATACTTAGTACCAGGCCATATTGCATCAACTCTGTTGAGGCTGAGGAAAGGATGGGGATGGTGGGCACACGAGTAAAACCATCATCTCTTTGTCTCTTTCTTTGCTGCCGTGGTCACCCCATAGCTGGACAAGATGCTGGACCCCCAGGTGTGGCGGGAGGCAGCCACACAGGTCTTCTTCGCCCTGGGGCTGGGCTTCGGAGGTGTCATCGCCTTTTCCAGCTACAACAAGCAGGACAACAACTGCCACTTCGATGCTGCCCTGGTGTCCTTCATCAACTTCTTCACCTCGGTGTTGGCCACCCTCGTGGTGTTTGCTGTGCTGGGCTTCAAAGCCAACATCATGAATGAGAAATGTGTGGTCGAGTAGGTGGCATGGCCCCTCTGGTCCCTCCTTCCCCTGCCTGCCTCACACAGGGGTAGCAGGTGGGCTGGGCAGGATGAGAGGTCCCCTCCATCCCATAAGGGATGAGATCATCATCTTCCTCAGCCCTGGCCCACAAAGACAGGCTTCTGGATGTTTCTGTCAGTGGCCTATGGGTGCCCTGCCTGGGTTTCTGGGAGGGGCCTCTTGGGTCCCACTCCTACCTTCTCACCTGGCCCTCTTTGCAATGCAGGAATGCTGAGAAAATTCTAGGGTACCTCAACTCCAACGTCTTGAGCCGGGACCTCATTCCACCCCATGTCAACTTCTCACACCTGACCACCAAGGACTACTCAGAGATGTACAATGTCATCATGACTGTTAAGGAAAACCAGTTCTCAGCCCTGGGCCTGGATCCCTGCCTCCTGGAGGATGAGCTGGACAAGGTACCAGAACAGACTGCCCTTCCCAGGATAGGCAGGAGCTTGGGAACAGGCTGTGAAAACAGGCAGTGGTTTTCAACCTTCCTCATGCTGCGACCCTTTAAGACAGTTCCTAATGTTAGGATAACCCCCCAACCATAAAATTATTTCATTGCTACTTCGTAACTGTAGTTTTGTTACATTTGTGAATCATGATGTAAATATCTGATACGCAGGATCTCTTATATGTGACCCCGTGAAAGGGTTGCTTGACCTTCAAAGGGGTTGTGACTCACAGGTTGAAAACCACTGCCATAGAGTCATTCCTTTACTAACAAGCGAAGACTCACTGTGTATACAGATGGAGAAAGGCTGAAAGTGTCAGCCAAAGCTGCCCAGAGGGAAGCTTATGATTAGATGAAGGGCCAAAGGAAACACTGAGATCCCAGGAGCCCTTGTCAGCTTGAGTCAGCTTCCGCATTTATTGAGCAGGCTTCCTGTACACAGGACCCTGTGTGTACAATCCACTTCGAACAGCACCTGTGAAACAGGTAAATGCTAATTCCCTCTAGTTCCCATTTCCTTTGACCCCGAGGCAGCTCTATGAGTCAAGTCTGAATATCGTTCCCAGTTTTATCAATAAGCAGCCTGTGGGTTGGGGGAGGGGGTTAATCAGCATCTCACAGCTAGTTAGTGAGCAAGCAAAAAAAAAAAAAAAATTGCAGGACTCCTGTCCCAGAGTCCTTGTCCTGCATCATCCCTTGAAACTTCTCCACCATCCCCCCCCCCAACTGTGACACTTAACTCCTGGGCTAGAGCAGAGATGCTGCCTCCTCAGTAATGCTCGGGTCGAAGTAGGGATAACTTTCTCCTGTTTACATTTGCACCTCAGGACACTTTCAAAATGACTCTTCAGCTACAGTGGTAACAGGAAACAAACCCACAGATCCTGGGACTCTGGCTACAGCCAAGGCTCATGTTGGGGATAGCAAGCCCCATTAGCCCCTGAGTTTCTTCATGAGACCAGACGCTTCCCATAGAGGTGTCTGAGCACCACATCAAAGGCTGCTCCATTGCTTGGAGATGCAGTTTTGTTGGTAGAGTGCTGGTCTAGCATCCATGTGGCCCTGGGTTTTATTCTGTGCACTTTAAAAAAAGGATTAACAGAAGTAAAGCATAAAGACAGTTTCACTGGTCTATGGGAGCTGCATCCCACCATCTCTGGCTTCTCTCCTGTGTCAAGAACGAAGGAGCCCAACTAGCCGTTCCCAGGCAGCATCCTCTCCTTCCCTGCTCCATTCTCATGGGCATGATCTGATCCTCTGAAAAAACTAAGAATATAGCAGGGTTTTCACACAATGAAACCTCAAGAGTATCTAAATGACAACTCAGGTGGGACCATGTGTTTCCTCAATATCACAGGACAGTTATAAGTGACATGAGCAGGCAGTGTGTGGGCAGGTGCCTGTGAGAGGGTCCTCTGTATTAAAGCAATGGCTCCCTACTTGGACTGTCCATGAGCCCCCTGATAGCTGTATAAAACCTCACTCCGGCTTAACCCTAGACCAATGAAAGCATTGTCTCTGCAGGAGACTCTGACTTGGAGCGAGTATTTAAAGAATCCAGTTACTTCCATTGGACAGCTGAGCCTGAGTGGATTGCATTAAGGTCTGGAGTTCAGCAGTTCAGAACTGGGAGTGGTCATTGTGATTGCATCATCAGTGAAGATGATGTCTTAGACATACAAAGTCTCATGTTGTGTGTGCTTCTAGATGGGAGCATCTTCACCTGGATCACTGGGGTCCTTAAACACCCTGTAGATTCTAGGTCCCCCGGGGAAACTCTCAGGGACTTTTAAAAAAATATTTTGGTTTAGTTTGGTTGCTTGGAGACAGTCTTAATCTGTAGTCCAGGTTAGCCTGAAACTCAATGTGAAGTCCAGACTGGCCTTGAACCCATGGTTCAGCCTCCTGAGTGCTGGAATTACAGGTGTGAGTCACTACAGCTAGCTTTCTCCAGAGATTTTGGTACTCACTAAGGTTTGAGATCCAGTCTCTCAAGCTGAAAGAGTTCAAGTGGCAATGGGGATCCCTATGAAAGCAGGAACGGTGATTCCCATTCCTCCAGAGGGAAAGGAGGCAGGGGACTTCTGGAGTAAGGGTGGCTCCCACTCTCTGCCCCACCCTCAGTCTGTGCAGGGCACAGGCCTGGCCTTCATCGCCTTCACTGAGGCCATGACACATTTCCCGGCCTCCCCCTTCTGGTCTGTCATGTTCTTCCTGATGCTCATCAACCTGGGCCTGGGCAGCATGATCGGGACCATGGCAGGAATCACCACACCTATCATTGACACTTTCAAGGTGCCCAAGGAGATCTTCACAGGTAACTAACTCCCTGTTGCCCTGCCAGACACCAGCCCAGCATGCGCATGACAATTAGGTTCTGAATTGATTGGGCAATTCAGCACCCCATCTGCAGAAGACTCTCCCCCCCCCC
>CABHPH010124977.1:15090-45292 GCA_902168325.1 Peromyscus nudipes
CCTGGATGTGCCATTCAGCTACCCACACTGTCAGGGTACCTGTCTACCTCCTCCCTGCATCCCTGGGGGATAGGAGTCTGGCAGAGCATCTTCCCACTCACAAATGGGAAAACTAAGGTTTCCTGGGGAAGGATGTAGGACCAATCAGTTGAATCATGTCGATTCAATTCAGCATTTAAGTGGAGCAGCTCTCTTGAGCCTGGGGCTGTGCCAGGAGCGGGGAGCATGGGGGAAGAATACCGAGTTTACGCCTTCCTCAAGAGTCTCCTGCCTGATCTAGGGGGAGCTCAGAGCCTCAGCCTCCAGCACTCTCCTGCAGGGCTGTGTCTATGGATCCTAGAGGAGGCAGGCCCCAGGCCTGCTTGGGAGCAGTGTGGTGGGAGGTGGCTAGGTCTCCCAGAGTCCCCAAGGCCCCACCCACCCTGCACCTGTGCCCCCACACCGGCCTCTCGGCTCTCTGTAGTGGGCTGCTGTGTCTTTGCATTCTTCGTGGGGCTGTTGTTCGTCCAGCGCTCCGGAAACTACTTTGTCACCATGTTTGATGACTACTCGGCCACCCTGCCACTCACCGTCATCGTCATCCTTGAGAACATCGCTGTGGCCTGGATTTATGGAACCAAGAAGTAAGGAGGTCATAGAGGAGTGGTGGGGACAGGTTGTGGTGGGGGGGGGAGGAGCTTTCTGGGGAGTCCTGTGTTCTCATGGCTGCTTGTGAAAGGGGTAAGAGATTATGGACTATCAGAGCCAAAGGGCCCCTCGGCACTGGGAAACTGAGGCCTATAAAGAGGACATGAACACTGGAGGCTACTTGGCCTGTAAGAGACAGAGCCATGCTAAGGACCTGGGAACCCTAGGTTCAGGTCCTGATGTCAGCCTAAACGACTAACTTCCACAGTCCTTTGCTGAATGCCAGCCCTTGGATGACCACTAAGCTTGTTTAGCGCTTGGTTCGGATTCCAGGCCCCTGCCCTCAAGAGCTGGTAGACTTCAGCAGCTTGCTTTATAACTTTAAGGTATGGTTTTTTGGCCTCATGGGGAAAGAGGATTTAGCAATAAGGTCAGATCTGATTTCAAGGCCTGACCCCAAGGCAGGTCTCCACTTACTGTCAGCTCTTGTTTATGGTCAACTCCGCATTCCCAGGGACTTCCAGAACTGCCAGCTTTCTACTTCCTTAGTGTTTACTGTGTCCACTGTCCTTGTCCTCAGAAGGACCCAGGCCTTCCACTACTCACTCAGCCTGACCCTCCTGGTTGTCCAGATGGGTTTGGAATCCAGCATCTCTCACAGGGGACATGGGCTTCCTGGGAGAGCACACACAGGAGGAGGGGCAGGAAGCTTAAGAAAAGGAGACCCCAAGAAGGTGTGATGACAAATGCCTATTATTCCATCACATGTGAGACTGAGGCAGGTTGTCATGAGTTCGAGGCCAGCCTGGGATACAGAGTAAGCTCCTGTTTAAAAAACAACAACAGAAGGGAAGGAAGGAAGAACAAATGGGAAGGAGAGATGACAAAGGAAGAAGAAGGGAAGGGAGGAAGACTCCATATCCACCCCACGAGCCAGGGCTGGAAGGACTCTGACTGTGGGTGCCGTGGGCTCCTGTGCAGTTTGTGGAAGCCCTCCTGCTATTCTCATAGTATTACTTTTAAATGCATGCGATAAACCATCTATACGTAATTCTACAGAAAGCTCATTGTCCTGAAAACTGACCGAATATTGTTTAGTGTGGTTTAACGTGTGCTCTATTTTTACCGCCATAAGTCTGGAGATCTAGTTGTGGGCCTAGTCATAACTGTAATTTAAAAGCAGTGATGGATAGAAGTGTTTCTAGGCATCTTCAATAACTGGCATATGGTAAGAAAATGTCTGATTCAATCTACTTGTGACAAAGTCACAAGTACTGTTAACACTCTTGAGGTTGCTTGCACTTATAATAGAAGGAATGTCCGGGTTCAGTTAGTGCAATTGAGGTAAAGATGAGTTTTGTATAGCACACACATAGCCTGCCTGCCTCCTGGAATTCTAGCGCAGAGTCTGGTTTAGAGATCCCTGGGTTTTGGAAGCTTCTTCCTTCCCATGCTAGGTAGGTGCATTCCTGCCTCTCCTCCAGCAGGGGGAGGCGGCTGTGCTCAAGGGAAGGCTCAGTGGCGAAGGTACCAACGGTTGTGTCTTCTGCTGTGCCTGGCAGGTTCATGCAGGAGCTAACGGAGATGCTGGGCTTCCGACCCTACCGCTTCTATTTCTACATGTGGAAGTTTGTGTCTCCATTGTTCATGGCTGTTCTCACCACAGCCAGCATCATCCAGCTGGGGGTGTCGCCCCCGGGCTACAGTGCCTGGATTAAAGAGGAGGTGAGTGGTGGCCCCCACAAACCCCAGAGTCCCTTGTATCTTCTCGGGCCTTTAGCGTGGCAGATGATTGGAGCGAACCTTTCTAGGACAGCTGCTCTGTGACAGGTCTCGCCAGGTGCCTTGGATTCCTAATGTACAGTCTTTAGGACAACCCTAAGAAGTGCCATTATTCCTCTAGCATAACTGGAGAAACTGAAGCTCAGCAAACTCAGCACACTTCTTGGGTGCTCTAAGGCAGTCTCTTTTCATGTCTGTGGAGTGGAATTTCCTGCCCTTCCTACAGATGTAGACATTGAGGTCCCCTTTAACCAAGGTGACTTACTGAACTCAAGTAGCACTCCCCGGGGACACCATCTCTACTGCTGCTTGATCAGGGTGGAGGGAGGCGAGGGAGGGAGGTCATGGGCAAGGGTGGGAAAAGATCGGCCTGTAGGCTTGGGCTGGGGCATTGTCCGGTGCCCTGCAGCATCCTTCCTGCTGTCAACCTTAGGCTGCTGAGCGCTACCTGTACTTCCCCAACTGGGCCATGGCCCTGCTGATCACCCTCATTGCTGTGGCCACCCTGCCCATCCCTGTGGTGTTCATCCTGCGGCACTTCCACCTGCTCTCCGATGGCTCCAACACCCTCTCTGTGTCCTACAAGAAGGGCCGGATGATGAAGGACATCTCCAATTTGGAGGAGAATGATGAGACCCGCTTCATCCTCAGCAAGGTGCCCAGTGAGGCACCCTCCCCCATGCCCACCCACCGCTCCTATCTGGGGCCTGGCAGCACATCACCCCTGGAGACCAGCGGCAATCCCAATGGACGCTATGGAAGTGGCTACCTCCTGGCCAGCACCCCTGAGTCAGAGCTGTGACCACTGCTCCGTCCTGCCTGCCTCCCCTCAATACCCAACCTGCCCACTTGGCTGGGCCTGGCCTCTTCCTCCTTGGTAGCCACCAGACCCAGGCCAATCCAAGGAGAGAGGATCTGCCCTGCCTTGTTCCCTTCCCAAGTCCCAGCAGACTCCCTGCCTATGAGCAGGGGACTGGGGACAATTCCACCCCCTATTCCAGGCCTCCACCCCATGTAACTCTTTGAGGACTCTTGCCAAGTTGCAGCCATGTAACCACAACAATCCCAGTATGGGGGAACTTCAAGTGGGCACCTTAGGAGTCGCCACCCCCTTCTCCCTGTAAACCTACCACTTGCAGTTCTCAGGTCTTTTGGGGGGGTCACTTTGTGCTGCTGGTCATGGTGGTAGTGGGCAGAGGCTTTGGGGCCGAGGGCGCAGGAGGCAGACTTTAGCCCAGTCTGCTGTAAGAACAGGATGCATCATCCTGTCCAACCCAGCATGGCTGCTCCTGAGCTAAGATGGCGGATAGGGACACGTGTGTCAGGACTCAGGCTGTGACTTGGCAGGAGGTGGCGGAAGCTCCTTGATTCTGTCTTATGAGATAGGTGGTACCCTCAGGCTTGAACAGGAACCTTGGCCTTGTGAAAGGAACGACTCTGCAGCCAGCTCATGGGATCTTTGAAATGTCTCTGTTTTCCCTGCCAGGGGCCGATGGGGTATGGTCCTGATTCTGCCTGGGAGCATGGTGAAGGGGGTCACCTTAACTAGGGTTTAGCCATTTTTCGATCTCCACTATCCAACCTGGAGCCGGGGGCAGTGGTCTTTGCCTCTGTCCCGGAGAGAAAAGGGGCAGTGCACGGTGAGGTTTCCAGAGCACAATTTGAAGGTTCCCAGCACAATCTAGGTTTAGAGCACAAGTGAAACACTCTCTTCCGCTCTCGTCTGGAGCTTGGATTTTCTCTTTAGTGGCAGCTTTTCCCCTGGAATGGGGGTTCCTGGAGTTCAGGGCCATATCACTGGGAACTCTCGTTTCTAGGGAGAGATGGGTAATTTCACCGCCCCTTTGGGCTGCCACTCACTCTCCTTGTTGCACAAGCACAGCCACCAGTGTGCATGTCGTGTGCACCTTGGAAACCTTTCCCAAACTCCCCTAGCCTGTTCAGAGAAGTGGCACAGGTAATTCTGGGCAGGAGGCTACAGGGGTGGGGGTGGGGTGTTAGGAAGGTAGGGGCAAGGCAGAGCCTCTGGTTGAAGGCCCCAAAGGAAGATGCGGCCTCTGGCTGTGTCTCTGACCTTCTTTCAAAGCTCCCCTGGGAGAGGGGCTGTTTCAGAGCAGCCTGTAAGGACTCAGAAGCTGACCTGAGAATCAGAGTATCTCCACAGTATAACCTCAGAGAGATGGTGTATGAATATATATGGCTGGCAGACTACGATGGACGGATGGATGGGTAGGTGGGTAGATGTCTCTACCTTTGAAAGTTCTGGTGGGCAGGAACACACCTGGGCACCTTTCAGAGTTTCCTGGGTCGTTTTTGTGGCCCTGAGTTCCCTCAGTACTGAGAGGGGCAGACTAGGACCATGTGCCCACGTTCTGCTCCTATACCTCCTGGTTACTTCCCTTCCTAGCCTGAGAGGTCCATCCCCCCCAGCCTGCCGGCTCTCTTTCCCCTCAGTTCCTCACACCTTCTCTCCCTTCTAGTCTTCTTGGTCCCATCTGTCCTAGTCTCTAAGGTGAGAGGGAGTCCGTATCTCCCTAAAGAGATGAGCTTTTGGGTCACAGCATCCCATTATCGGCCCCCTCACCTGACAACACCTCCTACTTGGCCCCATGCCTAGTCCCAAGCAGAATTAGAAAACGGGAAAACCAGGCCCCAGCCGAGACTCCACGATCTATACTCCTCTCCATGCTATTTCTATTGTACATTCAATCTGTACATGTGGGTGTAAACGCTGTGAAATGACAAACCCAATATTATACTGTGGCTGGTGGACTATTTTCATCCTCAGTGCTGTACAGATCTATTTTCATTGTATATTTGATATATTTTTAATTTTGTAGCGTGGCTGGGCCAGGCCCCAGCCTGTGAGCTTGCAGTGAGTGGGGGGAGGGGGAGCTGAGCTAGGGCTGTTTGCTTATGCATTGTGGGCTCTGTAGTGTTTGTTATAGTCTTCTGCAGTAGGCCAGAACCTGCCCCGGCTGCATCTCTGCTGTGAGTTGGACATAGGACCCAGCTCGCCCTCTCTCTCCCCCTCTCTCTCTCTCTCTCTCTCTCTCTCTCTCTGTCTCTCTGTGTGTGTGTGTGTGTGTGTGTGTGTGTGTGTGTGCTACATTGGTAGGTGTGAGTGTATAAGGTGCTGATCTGTGACACCCCCCCCCTCCCCGCAGTGTTCACCACTTCTGAAGACCCGGGTCTTTCTCTCAGCTCTCTGGGGGAGGCCTCAGGACAGGTGCTTCTGAGACACTAGCTGTGGGGAAAGGCATGTGTTTCCTGCAGGTGACTCATTGTCACTACACCGTTGGTGGGAAGGAGGGCCTTGGGTGGGGAGAAAGCCCTGTGTATTTTCCAGTCAACCTTCTGTTGCCCACACTGGCGTCACATGGTCTTCGGCAGACAGTACTGGGTTTCTTAGGGTGGCTGCCTGAGGGAGGCGGCTCTGGGCCCTTCTGTCCTGCATTTGTCCTTGAAACAGTCCCGAGTGCCCCGAAAACAGCAGCTGCTTCTTAGACCTCTGCTGGTTCCTCAGGAGAGATGAGGCGGAGCCGGCAGACCATTGAAGACCCAGCCTCCGCTTCCTTGAAGGAACTGGCAGCGAGGGCCAGGTCTCCAAGACTTTGCCAAGGGTCCGTCCCCACTGCCACCAGTTGATGCTGCCCGTACAGTGCCCACCAGGAGACAAGGGGTTTCAGGGGCTGTGAGTCAGTTGAGTTGGGGCAGGGCAGAGGTACACCGAAGGATTCCTTGTTCGGCCTGTCTCCCAGCCCTAGTCACCAGCCTCTTGCTCAAGGAGCCCTCAGCCCTCCACACGGAGATAGCTTGAAGCCTGAGGCCCAGTTTGGGTGGTGGGGGAGACGTGAGGCACAGAAGGTAATGCGGGTGAGGTTGGCTTCTGCCATCAAGCAATAAATCTTCAGGGCTGCTGCTTTTTAAGTGCCAGGAAACGCCCTCCAGAGGCAGCCTGTGTGAGCCCTGAGGCTGTGAGCCAGACCCCGTGCAGGCCTGCAGTATTACAGGCAGGGAGTGCCCTTCTTCCCTTCCTTACCACACCCCTCCCCCAGCCAGCATAGGCCCCACTGTGAAAAGAGGAGAGTGAGAAGATTGCAATACACCCGAAGACTGTGCACTGCTGGGTCCCTCCTCTTAGGTCTGAAATGCAGGGAGTGGGGAGGAGGACCCCGGGTCATTCCTCACGACAAGTCCTGCTTTGTACAGACCTATCAGGCAGTCACTTCAGGTCCTGGCACAGGTTCAGAACAGTTAAGTTCATGTGTCCTGGATTGGTCAGAGCCCTGAGACTGGATACTCAGCCCAGGAGAGGGGATGAGTCCTTGTCACCCCAGGGCCCCTCCATCTCCCCTACCCTGGTGTACAATAAAGTGTCTGTTCTTACCACCCTCTCTTGCCTTTCTTATACTTACAGGAGTGAGGGGAGCTGAGGGAGGTTTGGGGACAAAAGCTTGTTTTAGGGTGGGGTCGGGGCAGTATTCTTGTGGGTGCTGGCTGAGAAATTGGGGGATGGATATACAGTCAGTTTCCTAGGTATTGACAATGTGCACACTGTGCTTGGCCTTACTGCGTCTCAGCAACTCTGGGCATCTGAGATCTTTTCTCTGGGGGAATGCTTGGAACCTATGTTTTTCCAGGTAAGGGAAGTGAGGCTCCATCTACTATGAGGATGATGTTTGGTGTCTTCTTCCAGGGCTTTCCAGGGGCCATTCCTATCCTGCCTGGCTTCAGGAAAATACTATGTATGTCCACTCTGCAAGGAAGGGGTACCAGAGGTCCATGGGGGAACACAAGAAAGGCAGAGGCCTGACTTGGTCCTTAGGGAAGTGAGCTGGTTCACAGCAAGCCGTGTTCTAAGTTCTGAGAGAATTACCCCTCACTTCAGATGTTGTCCTTTGGAATCTTCAGTGGAAGCTCAAGGTGAAGTGTAACGTGTGATAGCCCCAAGTTTTGTTGCGTCAGCACTCACTGAATGCAGGACCATGAAGAACAGAGCGAGCTGGTGGCGGAAAAGCCCCTCTTCCTGCCTCCACTAGGAGCGTAGTCTTCAGAAGAACCTCACTCTCACCTCACTCCATCCCAGTCTGGATCAACGCTGCTGTGCCATCTCAGGCTCATTCAGAACCTTCCATTTCCTTCCCCGCCACCCGTTGTTCCAAGAGCAGCCACCAGGTGGCAGGAGCCCCTTTCTGTCCATGCTTTTAGCCTGGGAAACCCCCTCTTCAAGCGTCACTTACTCTGTGGGGTAGTCACTGAACCGACATTAAGAACACACGGTGCACAGTCTCCATGTTAGCCATAGACACCCCCCAAACAGGCAAATCAGCACCCAGTGCCCCGAGTTTGGCCAAGGGAGGCACCTCTCTTGTCCCATCAAATCCCCCTACTTCTTAAACAAGGGAATGTCCTCATACTGGACAAATCATCCCTTATACAGCTACTCTGGTTTTTGATAATTTTGGTTGAAATGGCAGTCATCCTTCCGGGAGGGGTACGTAGACACTAAGACACAATATAGTAAGGGCTTTATGGCAGTGGAGTTCTGAAGCCAGGCACTCCTCAAAGTCAAGTTTAAGTTCAAGTGCCAGCTGAGTCTTGCCTTTCCTGAGAGACCTTAGGCTGGTTACTCAGTCTCTCTGAGCCTACATTTTCTAATTTGGAAGGCGGTGGGGAGGGAGAAGAGGAGGGAGGGGGAGGGGGAGGGGGAGAGAACTGTTTGAAGGAGATAACACACCCCGAACCAATTATCTCTTGCAGTGTTTCAAGTCAGTCCAAATGTTAAAATAGCCATCATACCATGATTTTGTGAGTGAGGAATTCCAGCATGGATTGGAGCAGCAGATGAGTGGAAACTAAGGTGGTATTCAGCTGGTAGAAGAGCTGGTGTGGGAGTCCCAAGGGAGCTTTCTCACATGCATTCAAATATCTAATTCTTGGGTGAAAATGGGTAAGAGTGGGGTTCAGCTGGGCCTGCTGGCCAGAGTGACTTTCAGTAATGGACCTTTCTAACATGGTTCATTTCTAGTGACCTTGACCAAGTTTTTACCTGATGACTCCAAGTGCCCAGGGAGACCCTTTCAAGAGAAGAAAAATGGAAGCTAAGCTGAAAGCTGCCCGTTTCTTATTGCTGGGGCTTGGGAATATATCGCCTCCACCATAGTCGATGGGTCATAGCATCTGTTCACAGGGCACCCGGACCTCACTGTAGACTGGAAATGGGAGGGTGCCTATAGAATAAACCCATTCTGGGGCATTGGATGTCTCCATCATCCACCTTTGGCATCTTTGTGGAGCTTTTCCTGGGAGGGTATCAGCTTTGAAGCACAGAACTGAGACACACACTAAATCTGTTCTAATGAGGAGGTGAGTGGTTAAATTTGGGGCCTGAATGGAGGCAATAAGTAGGCAAGAAGATGGAAAGGCCATGCTAAAGGACATGAGAGACAGCGTCTGCCTCATCTCACCCCAGGGGCAGGCAGTATGAGATTGTTTCAATCATGAGTCTGTCACCAGCCTTGGGGAGGCCACTTAACCCTCTGAACAACCCTCTGAACCTGTATGACAATAAAATCTCTTCCTTGAGATGCTGGAAGGAATAGATGAACTCCAGAGGTACCAGGTGGAGCCTAGCATAGAAGTTTTTCCATAGGGGATCTAATATATGCTAATTAAGTTTCACCCATGCAATGGACCAGCATCCTAGGACTATTGTTAAAGGACAGTCTCAGCCTAACCCTGGAAGAAGCCAAGGAAGGAGGAAAGAGAAGGTCCCCTTTCCAGGGAAGCAGGTGCTCACCAATCCAGTCACTGTCCTGTTTCCTCCTTAGCCACAACCAGACACAGAGCCTCATCCAGCCCTAGCCACAGGCACGAGCTAAAGAATTCTATAAACTCCAAGAATGTGGTGGTTTGTTTGTTGGTGAATTTTCAAAGGCACCCCATTCTTTAACTCTTCTTCCGTCAGGAAGATTCTCTGTCTTTCCTCTTGAACCCGGGCAAGTAAATCCCTCCTCTGACCAGCAGAAGATGGAGGAAGTAATGCTATCTATGTGACTTGGGAGGAAGGCCACGTCAACATGGGCGGTGCTACTTCCTCGAAGTGTTCTGGGGATGACGGTTTCTGGGGGAGTTACCTGCTTTGTGACGTAGCCCCGGTAACAGAGACTACAGTTCTGGAAGCTGCGTGTTTGCCCTTCTGTTGACGCTTCAGCTGAGCTCTCAGCCGATAGCCTGTGTCAACCACCAGAATGCGACTGTGCCATATTGAACCTTCAGCTTAAGAGCCTCGTATATTTGCAGTACCAATGGCCGTGTGGTTGCAACTGCATGAGTTCCAAGTACTGCTCCACTGAGCCCTTCCTAACTTCCTGGCCCATAAAATAATGAATGAAAGAAAATGACAGTTAAACTTACATTTGAGGGTCAATTCGTTTCACGGTAAAAATAACCAGGAAGTGAAGCTGAGGGCTGATCTGACCTAAGCACCTCGTGTAACAGCTGAGGAAACAGGCCAGGGCTAAGAATACCTACAACCAAGCAGAGGGGAAACTGTGGCCAAAGCCTGGTTTCCTGACTTCCGATCAGTATATTGTATACCACGTTGCAAGGCCCCGATGGAAAGGACCCCAACTGTCTCCTATTTCTAACCTTCCCTCACTAATTCCTTGCATGGAGAATGACACAGGTATTCAGTGTGACTAGAATCCTACCAAACACTGAGAATCTACATGAAGGCTCAGGTCAGGCAGGGTTCCTTGTCTTGTACACAGTCACAATGAGACTTGGTGTGCCCACCTCCCGGTGGGGCCAGGCACACTAGCTTAGGTGAGAAGGAACCTGAAAGATGGGGAGAAGATGAGTTAGTCAACCAAAAACACATCGTGAGTGAGATCACTCCGTGTAGACCGAGTGCTAGCTGCAAAGCAGAAGGACCTGGTAGGAGTCTACTCTAGGGCTCCCAGGGCCCTGGTTGGCAGGATAATGTCTGTGCCTTCCCTCATGTCCAGAGCTAATCTAAGAAGAGCCGATCCTTGCGTTTCATGATTACCTAACAAGAGCCTGGGTTTGAGTTGCCTTTCCAGACAGCTGCTCCTTTTTCTCCAGGATACTGCTGGAGGGGATCGGACCCATCAGTACTAATTAACTACTCTACTGGAATGAATCTGTTTTTTTGGAACTTAGCCCAGGTAGGAGGAATCTGTACTTTTCTAGATGGAGAAATGTTGAGTGCCAAGGAGTCATGCCAGCTGGGCCCTGCACTCTGTGTGTGTGTGTGTGTGTGTGTGTGTGTGTATACACTCCTCAGCCCCAGCTGCCTCCCAGAGCCCAACAACCTTGAGGGAAAAAATGCCTGTAGGGGGTCCCTTAAGCTGACTACCCCTGCCTCTGTGATTCTCTTAAACACTGTCCTACATATGGAGACCACATGAGACTCCATGTTTTCTCTGTTCTTGGCCCAAACCCAACTGGAGCTCCATCTCCAAGATTTGCTGCTGCTGTATAGGCCTGAAATCCCCTAACAGGAACATGCCTATGAGGTAGCACCGGGTCCCTCCCAGCCCTATGACTCTAAGCCACTGTTTCCAAAACCCTGAGTTCTGAGCCAGGCCTGAGCTTGAGATTTGCACCTTTTGGCCTCTCCTTTCCTAAGAGATAGAAAGGCATCAAAGGGCATCTGGAGTTACCTGGGATTTTGAAGGCAAAACAACCCTGCCTGTAGCCCTTGTCAGAATCAGCGAAGCTGACCTCCACATTGCCCATAGTGCTCTGGGCCATTGTCTTAAGTAGATCCTTTCTAGAACCTGCCTGGGGCAGCTCTCACACTTGATTTGGAGCCTGAGAGTCTGGGGGTGAGAGTAGAAGAATAAAATGAGCTGTTGAGCAAACACAGTCCCAGTCTTCTCTTGCCCACCCTCCTCATCCTACACGGAATAAAAGGTCTACCACATGTGCCTGGTGATGAGGTCCGATAAAGCAATTCAATTTGCTGGGCTGAGAGGGAGCAGGGTGTGTTGGGAAAGGATGCTGGCTCCTTGGGCCTGGATCTGAAGAAGGATGGGTTGGTCCCTGGCAGAATCTGGAATGCTAAGAAAGAGATGTGGGTACCAAAGGACATAACTTTGCCCTGCTAGCCATAGGCCAGCTCCTTGGCCTGGAGCCCCTCAGAAAAGGGGATCCCAAAGGAGTGTGGAGAAGTGATCAGATAGCTCCTGCCACCCTAAAGAGGGAGACCACATACATGCCCTTAACGGGGAAAGGCTTTAATTTTAGTCTCTCAGCTTCCCTTTGGACTCAGGAGAGAGGGGGAGAGGCTTCTTCAAGAGCCCGGTAAAGGAGACAGGAGTCCAAGAGCTTACACCAGTAGTACTCTAGATTTCAGCTTTGCCCTCTGACCTTCTTCTTCGACTACCCCCTTAATTCTAGCTAGGAAACTTACTGCGTCTGATATCCGATTCCACAGTATGAACTGACTCTAGATGCTCTTGCCTACCTACAGTGCCCCCTCCCCCCAAAAGCAACCCCAGGTGAGAAAAGTAGAGAAAAGACAAGGATGGGGAGAGCCGCAGGGATTGGGGGTAGGCTTGCTTACTTTTTATAAGCTGTCAGGATCTTGGGGAATGGAGAACCAAGAGAGTGGGCAGTATCCTGGGAATGTTGGGTTGGGGCTAAGCCCTGAGGTCTTGGAATCAACAGGAAACCATGGACCAGCTGCTATTAGGAACCAATAGCAAGCAGCAGTTTTTCTACACAGCTAACTGCTTGGAGCAGAGGACAACCCAGTTAAGCACCACCAGGGGGCAGCACCCACCCACTCACAGTAGGGCAGGGGGCTCACATTTTCCAGAAGTGTGGGTTTGAGAGGAGAATACTGCATTACCTCACACACAGAGCTGAGGGCAATATACCTCGTAGTGCCAACCTTAACATACTTACTCTCCCAGAGACAAGGCCTATGAAGCAGGCTAGTTCAGAGCTTTAGAATAAACTGTCAGTAGGGGCTGGCCCTCCTCCTCCTCCTAGAATACCGTTACCATTTTTTTTTTGAGCTCTTCTTGGGACCCCCTAGTTCCAGAACATCTTTCTCATCTCCCTCCCTTCTTTTGTGGATTCTTTTTTCCTTCTGGCCCAGATTCCTCCTGCACTCTCCCCAGACACTCATCGCCACCCCACTGGTACTACAGAATAAAAGCACAAACTGGGGATAGAAACAGGGGCTGTTTTATTGACAGGTGTATGTTCGGTGTCTGGAATAGCTCATGGAAGGTAGTGTGTGTTCAATGAATAAATGGATCAAATTTGGGATACCGTGCTGTGTTTTCTTTCTGCCTCACACCAGGCCCATCCACATGCCCATTTTCTCAGGGTGAAGAATGGAAAGTGAAGAGAGGTTCCAAGGCTTTGCCAGGACACGGTCATCATGACAGTCAGTTCTTTATGTTCTCTTGGTAATTCTTCCTTTCTCACTCCAGCCCTGGCCAGCCCTGGATCTTCTCAGTCATGTTGCAGTATTTCTTTCTGCTGCAGCTAAACTCTGTAATACAGACAGCATGTCTAAGGTGTAAAAGGGTGCATGCACACAGAGGATGCCCACAAATGAGAGCTTCTAACTATAGTTAAGATGGTGGTATGGTCCTCCCCTGCATGTTAGTACAGACCATCAACGATTATCATTTGGGTTTGTTTTTTTAAACTTCATTCATGATGAAACCATTGCTTATAAAAATCCCTTGCGTTTATGTTGGACTTTTAACCTCTCTCTGAAGAACAAGAAAGCCCCAGGCTTGTGGATAGTTTGTTGTTTTGTTTGCCCAGTATGAATAGGTGCTGCCTAATTCAGAAATCAGATGGTACACAAGTAGTATCAGGTATGATGTGTCAATCACCTTGTGCTTCTGTTTAAAAATCCTCTTTCTATCACCCAGAGTGCCTGAAGCAGAGAGAGGCAAAGGAGCAGGAGAGGGAGGATATTAAAGATATAGGTGGTTCTGGGCCTTTAAAAAAAGCTAAAAACTAATGAATCTGGAAATTGCTTTGGGGACATGGCCAGTAAGATCCAGTGCTTCATGTTTTGGATATGGCAGCTTCTCAATTACTTAGCAAATGGGTCCTCAGAGGCGAGCACTGTGGGTGCTATCAAGATGAAAAAACACAGTGCAGCCTAGAAGAACCCAGAGTCAGGAAGAGAAGACAGAACCGCAGGAAAAGGCAAAGTGCAAGGAATGGGGCAATAATAGAACCATAAGATGGCGCAAGGCAGGGTGCGGCGCTTCCTATGTTCCCTTCATGGCAACAGAGAGCCAGGCCTTCAACCTGATGATCTTCTGGGTCACAGGGCCACACTCAACACATTTCTCCACCGAGAGCCGCAGGTCTAGGGCTTCCCTCCGCCTAGACCAGAAGCACTTCTCTGCCCAAGGCCATGCTGTCCTGGCTCCAAGGTGGAGGCTGTGATGACTATGGCAGAGACCATGAATAGCAAGGTCTAGAGCACCCAAGATATGGGGCCATGGTAGTCAGAAGGCCCTAACACTGTTTCTGGAGGGGGAGAGGACAGCCTCTTCTTTGATGAGGCTTACCACTCTATTCCATCCTGGCTTCCACTCAGTCACAATGAAGCATTGAAACCGCAACGATACGACCGGCTTAGCTGCAAGGGAGACGCAGGTTAGGTTCTGTGTGAAAAGGCTTAGAGAGAGAGGTTAGAGGTCAGGAGTCGAGAGCGCTTGGGTGACACCAAGGGCTGCAGTGGGTGGAGCTGAGGGCTAGGGAGAGGCGGGGAGTGGGGCCGAGAGGGGATGGCGGCGGAGGCGCGCAGGGGCGGCGCGCGGCGCTGGGCACTAGCTGCGAGCGGGTTACGCGCCTCGGCTGGTTTGGGATGCGCGGATGAAGGCTGAGCTCCGCCGCCCCAGCTCCGCAACGCACCTAATCGGCCAGGCGCCGCGCCGCGCCCATCCCGCCCCGCGGAGGGCGCGCCGGGGTCAGGCGGGGCCGCGAGGAAAAGGCGCCACTTGGAGCGCCGCATCCGCTGCCATCGCCGGAGGGAGACGCAGAGCCCTCGGAGCCCTATTCCTCTTCCTCTGGCTTCCAGGCTCTCCCTCCCCTAGACCACCTCGCGCCTGCCCCTAACAGCGAGCCAAGGCCGGCGCCCCGCCCGGAGATGGGCAGGCGCGTAGATGGCGCGGCTCCCGGCGCCGCCAGATCGCAGGAACCCGGCGCCGGGGCGCTGCGCTGAGGCTCCCTCTTGGCGCGGCCCCGGATGCCTGCAGGTATCCTTGGCCATTCGGCCGCCGCCCGGGATACTCCTGCGCCAGCGCCGGGTGCCTGGCTCTTCAGAGCAGCCCCGCCCTCCAGGATCTGCGCTGCGCAGGACGCCCCGTCTGAGCCCCCCCCCTCGTCCCGCCGCTGCCCCCGCAGCGCGGCACCCAGCCCGGCGCAGCTCCCGGCCGCGGACGCAGGACCCGGGCTCTCTGCTGCGGGCGCGCCTGTTTTCCTCCTGCTGCCGCCTGGTCCTGCACAGCCCCCGCCCGCTGGTCCCTCTCGCTCGGATCAGCCCCGCCCGCCATCGGTGCCCCGCGCTGGATTTATGAATGGGGGGAAGAGGCCACATGCAGCCACCGCCGCCTCGAGTTGACCGCACACTGCCTGGCCCCGCAGAGCTCCGACTACCCTAAGAGCATCCGCCTGGCCTCGGTAGCTGCTCCGAGGACTTGTTGCTGTTACGCTGCTGCCGCTGCCGCCGCCACCGGGAGAAAACCAGCCGTCTTCAGGCTCAGCGCGGTCTGGGAGCCAAAGGGTGGCCCGCGTGAGTGTGAGCGCGCGCGCCGCGGACCCTCGCAGTGCTCTGGGACTGTGCGCTTCTCTGTCTTTCTGGGGTTGGGGGGCGTGTCCCCGGCCCTGAGCATCCTTGTGCTTGCCCCTACCTCCCGGGACCCCTGGCTTGAGTCCTCGACCCTAGTCTCCACTTCCTGCCTCCCCTAGGCTCTGCCTGCCCCAATCCCAACCACCTGTACACTAGAGAAACCCAACTCCTCCTGCTCCGCGCCCTGGGGGGGAGGGGAGGGGGGAGGCAGGGGCAGAGCCACGCCGCAGAAGGGGCCGCCACTGCCTCCTGCCTCCTCCTCCTCCACCTCCTCCTCCTCCTCCACCTCCTCCTCGTCTCCTCCCCCTCCCCGGTCTGACGCTGCCTCCTTGGGAAGGGTGTTTGGAGGGCAGCGGCCGCCCCAAGCCGGAGCCCCGCAGCGCTTCTTATGATCAGCTCGGTGTGTGTCTCCTCCTACCGCGGGCGCAAGTCGGGGAACAAGCCTCCGTCCAAAACATGTCTGAAGGAGGAGATGGCCAAGGGCGAGGCGTCGGAGAAGATCATCATCAACGTGGGCGGCACGCGACATGAGACCTACCGCAGCACCCTGCGCACCCTACCGGGCACCCGTCTTGCCTGGCTGGCGGATCCCGACGGCGGGGGTCGGCCGGAGTCGGATGGCGGCGGTGCAGGCAGTAGCGGCAGCAGCGGCGGCGGCGGCGGCGGCGGGGGCTGTGAGTTCTTCTTTGATCGGCACCCGGGTGTTTTTGCCTATGTGCTCAACTACTACCGTACCGGCAAGCTGCACTGCCCCGCCGACGTCTGTGGGCCTCTCTTCGAGGAAGAGCTCACCTTCTGGGGTATCGATGAAACTGATGTGGAACCCTGCTGCTGGATGACCTATAGGCAGCACCGTGATGCTGAGGAGGCACTGGACATCTTCGAGAGCCCGGACGGGGGCGGGGGTGGCGCAGGGCCCAGCGATGAGGCTGGCGACGATGAGCGGGAGTTGGCCTTGCAGCGACTGGGCCCCCATGAGGGAGGCGCGGGCCCTGGTGCTGGATCCGGAGGCTGCCGTGGCTGGCAGCCCCGAATGTGGGCGCTCTTCGAGGATCCCTACTCATCCCGGGCAGCCAGGGTGAGTGTCAGAAGCCAGGGTCTCCACATCTTGGTGTCCAAGGGGTTCTTGATGCTGGTGTTGGTGGGTTGGATGGTGGGGGTGGGGTGGAGAAGGAAACCGACATACCTGGTGAGCTATACCTGCCTGCCTCACAAATCCCCCCTGGGCCCTTGGAAGTCACCCCCTCCCCCCTTGCATGCTCCACCAGGAGATTGCACACACTTGACTTTCTACTTGGACCTAATCCCAGCTGTCTGCCTCTCCACATAACCCTCAGTGAGTGGCATGCCTTCAACTTGGCTTTGCTCGCTCCTCTTTGGTCAGCACAGTTTGCCTTGAACAGGACCATAGTCCTGGAGAGCTTGAATTTGGTCTTTTGCAGGGGTAAGGCGGGATCAGGAGAAGGAAATCTTGGATTGTGACGGACACTTACCTGTTTCCATCTTGCCAGCAGCTCTGTGTGCAGGCAGCTGTGCATTTCATAGAAGGGGCTTAGTTTCCATAATGCCCAGCTCATAAGAGGCAGAGATCCCCAGAGCCCAAGCCTGGGGATCTCTATACCTCTCTGTACCTCTGTCATAGCCTGGCCTTTCTGAGATGGTGTGGAGAAGTAGACAGGAAAAGCCTCCTGTTTTAGGCTCTTCGGGATCCCAGGACACTGGCCAGCTACAAGCTTCCTGGTGATGTTACCAGATTTGTCACTGCTCTTTCCTTTCTGCTCCAGCACAAAGTGGCTTCCCGGAAAGCCCTGGTTCAGGTTACACTGGAAATGGATGTGTGGGGAGAAGGGGAAACAGGTTGATTTAGATAAGACCTAGTCCCTACCCTGAAGGTAGGAGGGGGTGCTAGAAAGATAGGTATTCATTCACTGCATCGTGCTTGGGCAGTTAAAACCCTGAAGAAGGCTTTAGAAATTTAAAAATAGAAAAGCCTGCAGGCTGGTATCTGCTCTCATGGCCTTAGCCTAAAACCTGGTTGAGATCTGTCTAGGAGACAGGAGAAAGAAAGAAAAGCAGTGTGATTTGCTGTGTTTGAGGTCTGCTTCTGTGAACTGAAGCTGGACTGATTGGGTCCTTTGGCATCCCAAGTTGTCATGCTAATGAGTCTCAGAGCCTTGGTCTCCATCTCTCTTCAACACCCCATGGGCTGGTCCTCACCCTAGTCACGGGAGAAAAAGTTCCACTTCCTACCCAGGGGAGAGCAAACGGTTGAAGAATGCAGTTAAAGGGATGGGTTAGGCTGGTATAAATACCAAGCCAGGGCAATGCATCTCTTGCCTGGAAGAGACAGGAGGCGGAGATCTTAGCAAGAAGTCCCACACAAGGCTGAGACTTGAAGTAGCCACTGGAAATCTGGAGTTGTTTCCAGGCCCTATTTATTGTAGCTGCTGTGGCTTATAGCTTTGTGGTCCTGAAAACCTGCTAAGAAGTAGGGAACACAGTAATGCCCCTGGCCAGTGCACCCCTGCTGTGAGTTTATTAACCTTGATGGCCCTTAGCTTGTCTTCACTAGGAAAGAGAGACAGTCACAAGTCATTGAGACTTTTTTTCAAAGTTGTGAGGTAGAGAGGAGGCAGAAAGGGGCCAAAGGAGGGAAGCCGTTATGGAAAGAGGTGACTAAGGGAACTAGGCCCTATTTCTGAGTATTCTGGGGCCCCTGCTTCCTTTTTCCCTCTGGAATTGCGAGAGGCTCTACCATCAAGCAGAGGGTTAATTCTCCCATTTAAGTAGGGAAGGAACCGGGATCCAGACACAGTAACTGTCTTGCCAAAGCCATCTTCAATTTCCAACCTTCAGATCATTAGGATGTGGACAACACTGTGGAGCTCTGGCTGGCACATGTGCCAAAAGACTTGCCCACACCTAAGGAACACAGGCAGAGACCAATTCTGAGCTGTTCTGGTCACACAAGTGGGAATACACAATTTATTAAAAAATTAATAACGACTCTTCATTGAGCATCCTGTACCAGTACTTTGCCGGGAAGACATTACATTAATCTCTCCTCTTCCTAATGAATTTAAAACAATGCCCACTTAACAGATTGAGGCTGGGAGCAAGTAAACCACTGGCCTGGGATTACAGCACTTTGGCAGGGTGTTGAATCAAAGCTGGGGCTCCTTCATGCCTAAGCCCTCACTCTGTAACTACCACGAGCTTTCTCCACTGGATGAGGCTGTTTGCTGGGTGGAGAAGTGGCTAGTTCCCTCGCTCCAGCCTGCTTGGAGTCCTTAGGTTCTTCTCGTCTGTGAATAGACATAGGAAACCCAGGAACCAATGGAACTCAGAAGTCCGAGGGGACATCAGAAGGGATGCTTACCCTGTGACTCCTTAAGACCTGAGGCCCCAATGCCACAGAGAGTTCTGAAGCTGCATTTGTTTTCTCCACTGACCCCCAAGTTGGCAGAACTGTCCGCCCAGGAGCTCTGTGCTGTTGGATATGTGTGCATACCATCCCAGTCAGCTGCAATTTCCTTGGAAGGAGTTTGCAACCCTAGGGGTTTGTAGACTCATGATGTCACCTAGGAGGGCACGTGAGGGCAGAGGAGCTGTGCTCTCAGCCTTGAGGCAGCTTTTCCCATACAACAGTCCCGTCATTTGGATAGTATGTTTGACAGGAGCAAAGCAGACACACAAGTGAACTGAACTAATTAGGAGAGCCTGTTGCCTAGCTACTGGCCAGGCTATCAGCTGGTCCATTCAGGAAGGCTCCTAGGCAGGATGATCCCCCCTGCTGCCTTCACTGTAGTCAGGCCGCTCCTGCAGGTCTGTTTCTGTGGCCTGAGCTGAGGGCAGGCTGGTTCTGTGCTCAGCCTCTCATGGACACTGCCCTGGGGCAGAGCAAAGACTCCCTTAGATTGTTGTATAACCCAGGAGAGGCCAGGAGGGACTTGGGCAGCACTCAGATCTATAGAATCTTGCCTTGTTCCTTCTGAGAGTGGACTAGAGGCCTAAAGGGACCCTAGGCTACCTTGCGTCCTTGCTCTGTTCTTTAGAGGTCCCAAGCTGAGCTGAATTTAATTCAGCTGTCAGCTGTGTAAAGGGCCACGGCCCTTCTCTTTTGGCTAAGGTTCTTGGATGGATCTTTTTTCTTACCATGTTTCCCTTCAGAATAGAAGGGGCTAATCACAGGATTCCCATTGCCTCGGGAGGGCAGCTAGAAATGAATCCCTCTTTCTCAGGCATCTGCTGTGTGATAGGAGCTTGACCTGGGCTTTCTGCGGCTACCTCCTGGTCAGGAGAGGGAGGAATCATTCACCTCCGTGAACAGATAAGAACACGGAGCCACAGTGACACCTGTCCAGACAACACAGCCAGTCGCACTAGGACCCAAACTCAGGGCTCATGAGTCCACATCTGCTGCTGCTCCCGCCTCTGCAGCTCCAGCCCAGAAAGGGTCTCTGGCTTCTGGAGGGCTTGGGGGTGGCTCTCACTGGAGAACCTCCTCTTCCTCCACTCCATTCCTATCCCCTTCTTTATTTCCTTTCATTTCTAGAATTGCCTGGGTCCGACCCCTCGCTCTCACTTTTTCACCGGGACTTTGAGAAGAACCAAGAGGCCAGACTTGGTTACAAATAAATACTAGGTTGTGGAGCAGAGTGTCAAAACTTAGGTCCCTCTATAGGTCTGACATGGCTGGTAGTCACAGTAGTCACGACAGGCTGAGGCTGTGCCCTCTGAGCGAGGGTGTAGGGTGAACATGAAATGTGAGTCCAGAAGGGTAGTGCCAGCCCACCCTGGACAGCCAAAGGCTGCAGACTCCCTGCTGATTCTGCCTCAGGCCGCCTCTCAGGTTCCTGCTAGAGCTGTGTCTCTTTCTCATTCTGAATAGATCAACATTTGCCTCAGAGCATCTTGTCTCTGGATGATGAGTAGTTTCTGTTTGTCACCATTTTTTGTAAGAATGTGGAGTGGGGGAGGGGAGTGAAATTCAACGGGCTATTTTGGAGAGCTAAGGGAAGAGCAGGCAGGAGCAGAGTTAGGCAGCTGGGCCTTGGGAAGAGCTAGCTCCTTGATCCTTCACCTCCACAGCGGACATTGTTAGGCTAAGTGCCTAGCACCAGCCCCTCACAACACCCCGGGGGTAGTACCAACAGGCCTTGATGGCCCAGCGCCCTGCTGATTTTCCTTCTGGTCGTGAAGCGGTCACCTGGTGCTTAGCAAGGAGCCCTGTCAGAGGCAGGGTTGGCCCACTCTAGCGAGCTGTCAAGCTCCCTGCTATCTGGAGGTACTCCTGGGCATACCTTTGTCATCTCTAGCCCCAGCCACGTAGCTAATGATCCCTTCTGACAGCTTGCCAGTCCTGTGAGAAGAGGCTCCAGCCACTTCTCATCTAGAAGACACTGAGCACTACATGGATAGCTTCATGCTGGGTTCTAGAAATGTGAAGAAGAGCCCGGTGGTCTGGGGAGAGCGAGGGCAGGTAGAATAGAGACATTAGTGACCAGGCAGGAATAGCAGCAGTAATATTAGCTGTGCTGTGATGGGTGATGTGGTAGCTGTGAAAGATAAAGTCCAATAGGCAAAGAGGAGTGACAAGCCCCACCTCTAAACGGGGTGGGGCTTCTGGGAGGAAGTAGAAAGTTGAGCTGAACTGGCCTTGTAGGATAATGACTTACCTCCTTGAATCATGGCTAAATGAAGGCATTGCTTTAAAAACACATAGTGCCCAGCTATGCAGAGTCGGGGGCAGGATTGTCTGGCCAGGGAAGGCAGGTCTGTATGGGACATGGCAGGAGGAACTTGACCAAGGAGAGGCTCTTGGACAGTGGCTTGGGCTGGATCAGATCCCGTTTGGTTAAGGACTCCCAGTTTCTGGGCAGGCCAGTCCAGCAAGGGTAAGCACAGGTGAAGGTCAACACTAGTTGCTGGAACTAGGGGTTGCTGACTCACAACCAGGTTTGGTAGACAGAGAAAGGAGGAGTGGCCCTCAGCTAGGATAGAGCCTCATGTATGTCTCACTTGGGAGCCAGGAGCTGCTTGGAGCTGCCCCTCACCCGATCTCCACAGATCTTCCTCTGCAAGCATCTTTGGCTGTGTTCTCAATTTTTTTCCTTCTCCTACACGTCTTCCTTAATATAGGTTTTTGGGCATGAGTCTCCTTATGTTTATCTGTCCATCTGTCTCCCTGGCCCTCCTTCCCTGGACTCCCCTCCCCAGCCCCCAGTGATTGTATTCAGTTCCCATTGACTAGTGTCTGTCACCTCTCCACTCACCCAGCCTATGCCAGATCCCAGCCACTCCAGGCTCTGTGCTGAGTGTCACAGGTATCATTTCTTTTAGTTCTCAGAACAGCGCTACTAGGTAGATTCTGCTCGCATCCCCTTTAAGACTTGGGGTCTTTACACTGTTGTTCCTGCTGCCTTGGGAACTCTTTCTTGTAGGTCTCCATTCAGATTTCACCTTGTCATTGTGATCTGGCCCCACCATCGATGCCTCTTGTTTCTGGTTTTCTCCACAATGCTCATACCATTGGCTATGCTATGTAAATGATCTGTTTGACAGTAGTTTCTTTCCACGAGGATGCAAGCTCCAAAAGTCAGGAGTGTTTCTCTAGATGTTTCCTGCTGTTCCCAGCATGGTGGCACATAGTAGGTGTTCAAGTTGCCACTCTATAAATGCAGATTCTAAGGCTCGTTGGGGCTAAGAAATTCACAGAAGTCTCCTAGGCAGTTGGTAACACAACCCAGTTTGAACCCAGAAGTGTGGCCTTTCATCTGTTCAAAGACAGTGGAGCTACTAGGAAAAGGTGATAGTTGCAACACTTGGGCCTTTAGAGATGGGCAGGTCCCTTGAAGGCCATAATGGCCAGTGTGTGTGTATGTGTATGGGGGGGAGGGTCTCAGGAGAACAGGGAACTGGTACAGTGCTGTCCTGACTGCTGGGGGTGACCTGTCCCAGGTGCTGAGGCCCACCTACCTCCTCTGGCAGGCACAGCCAGTTCACACCAACAGTTTTCTGCCTGGGACAGTTTTGACTTCCATCAGAATCCACAGCCTGTGTCCTCATGCCAAGGAAAGAGCAGACAGTTTCAGCCATGGCATCCGGGACAGATCACTTCTAGCCTTCAGGTTTGTCTCCAAAAGCAGAAAGGGGGTTGACTTGTATAAACTTCTGAGGATTTGGTGAGCTAATTTTAAAATTTAAAAGCGCTAGTTTTAGACGTGGGAGGGAGTTCCCCCAGAGACTACCTCTACCTCAGCTTGGTCACCATTTCATGGAGCACTTAGCAGATGTTAGGCACGTGCTGTGTTGAAGCTCACTCATCCTACAGTGACGGTGAGAGGCGAGTACTTGTACTGTCCCAGCACACAAGGGGAGAATGGCCTGGGGGGCACACTGCTTACCTGACTGATCCTAAGAGACAACAGACTTCCCAGCTGAGGCTGCCAGCCCCGTGCCCTCAGGCTGGCAGTGCAGGGCCTGATCAGAGGGAGGGGCAGGCGCAGTGGACAGACCTACAGTAACTGCTCACGGGAGGGGGGGGGGCTAAAGTTGAAGCACAGTCTGTGACCCCTTGCAGGGTGCTGTTTCTGGAGCTGCTGTCTCTTGGGATCCCTTTTGTCCTGGGCAGCCTGAGTCAAGGGCCTTGTGGGAAATGAAACAGTATCCCTCCCTCAAGGATGAGGCCGGGCAAAAAGCACTAACCGCTTAGGAAACAATTGCCTGAGAGTAATGTAGAGGAGAGGAATACTGTAGGTCACTACAGGTCCTAAAGAACCTATACAACCTTATGGCAATCATGGGACCTCTCTGTGCTTAAAAAAAAAAAAAGCCAAGGAGACCACCGCAGTTGGGGTTGCTTTTGTTCCACGTGAAGGTGGTCTGGGCCTGCTGTTAAGACCTGTGGTAGAGGCAGCTGAGGAATGCAGACTGTCGCGAAGGCTGGACACCTCCCTCCAGCCTCTGCTCCCTGTGCTCAGCCCCTTGGCAGCTCTGCCTGACCTTGTTTTTCCACATCACTAATTAACCTCACACTCAGGCTCCCAGGTGGGCCGGCTCTGCTGGCTAATGGTCCCAGAGAGAGAGAGAGAGAGAGAGAGAGAGAGAGAGAGAGAGAGAGAGAGCGCTTGGGCTTCCATGCCTCCTGGCCAAGCTAGGAAGTGCTGTCCTAAGCCCTCACTCTGGTTCCTTCTGCTTCTTGGAGCACAGGGTGGAGCCAGGTTTTCCCAACATTGCCACAGCCACAGGCAGGCACCGTCACCAGCTCCTAGCTGATGGCCACGGAGAGCCTGCAGCAGCCTGTGTTGTCTTGGCAGCCCATATCTCGGGGGAGAAAAAGTGAGGCCAGCAAAAGCACTTGAAATTTACTTTCCCAGGGAGAAGTAGGCAGGAGGTGCTCCAGGAAGAGCTAGCTGTAAAGTAAGGAAAGAGCCTATAGGCCCTCTTCCCCAACCTGCTCCCTTCCTTACTGTCTGTGATCAACCCATCTAAGGTGTAAGGGAAATAACACTGTCATGTATGATGGGAGACTTGTCCTATGTAGGCACACATCCTTATGTTGAAATAGCAGGCATCCGGGAACTGGGATAGGCTCAGTAATCAGGGCCTGAATTCCTGGGCCTGGGAAGCGACTCTGCTTGGGGGATAGTAACAATGGTATGGTATAAAGGAATGTACAGACCACATGATTTGGGGGCCATACCTGGTTCTTCCCTGCTCTGGGCAGTGTGGCCCCAGAAGAGGCACGCAACCTCTCTGATCCTCAGTTCTTCCTATGTGAAATGGAAAGATGAAACCAGCTTACCATGTCACTGAGAAGATTGAAGGCAGAGACACATATAGGGTGCCTAATAGTCCCAGGGAGAGAAGAGATGGTGAATATCATGGCCAAAGTTCCTTCCTCGACTTACTTCTATCCCAGAGGGCCTTAGGGATGTGATTTCTTGCCTGGCTTTCCATGTTTTCTGTTGATATCTTGCAGTGATTACTCCTTTCAGTGTAGGTACATTGAGGAAAACCCCTGACAGGCAGGTCTGAGTGCTTACTGCACGGGAATAGGGACAAGGCCAGGTAGAAATTGGAGCAGGTCAGGCGTGGGGTTGTCAAATGTGCGGCCATGGGCCTCCCTCAGTCACCCTCCCTCAGTAGGTTCGATCCTCCACCTGAGGTGCGTGGGGGAGGGGGGGAGCCAAGCCCCCTCCACCACGCAGGACTAGTAGCAGGAGAGTGGACCTTGACAGTGAACGTCTTGACAGTGCCGAATGGCACGGCATGAATAACAGATGAAGGCTCTGTAACTGGTGTTATTACACATGAATCTCATCTCCATTCATAATGACTGGACACTTAGTCCAGCCATTCCTCTGCCGAATACTGCTGTCACCATTCTGTCTGAGATCCCCATGGCTGTCAGATCAGCTGCCACCATTCTGATCCTGATAAGTACAGTCATTTGGCTCTGAAGCTCAGTGTCCCAGCTAGCATCGGTTTGCAGAAAAGGAGACAAACATTGCTTGTGCTGAGAACCCCCCTCCCCATCACCTGTCACAGTCCATGTCTTAGTTAGGGTTTCTATTGCTGTGAAGAGACTCCATGGCCATGGCAACTCTTATAAAGGAAAACATTTAATTGGGGTAGCTTACATTTTCAGCCATTTAGTCCATTATCATCATAGTGTGGCACGGTGGCATGCAGGCAGACATGGTGCTGGAGAAGTATCTGAGTGTCCTACATCTTGACTTGCAGGCAACAGGAAGTGGTCTGGGATACTGGGTGGTGTCTTGAGCATGTATGAGACCCCAAAGCCCGCCCGCACAAATGACACACTTCCTCCAACAAGGCCATACCTCCTAACAGTACCACTCCCTTTGGGGGCCATTTTCTTTCAAACCACCACAGCCCATGTTTGTCTTCCTTCCTGGTTTACCACTCAGGCCAAAGGTGGTTCTAGGTGGTAGGTGGGGTCATGGAGGTAGGTCATGTTAATGGGGTCAGTTGGCAGAAAGAGGTTATTCCTTACAGCCCTTGTCTCTGGACATCCCTTAAAGCAATGGGTCTTTATCTTGAGTGTGTATCAGAGTCACCTAGATGGTTTACTAAAGTACTTCTTGGCCTGTGTCTCCTTCAAGTTTCTCTTTCAGTAGGTTTGTGCTGCTGAAAATTGCATTTCCAACCTGTTTCCACACACTTGATGCTTCTGGCTTAGGCCCCCACTTTGGGAGCCTGATTATTCCAGGTGTGGTGTATGGACTACACTTCACCTGGGAGCTTGTAAGAAAGGATGGGAATATAGACCCTTCCCTAACCCTCCTGAGTTAGCCACACTAGAACAGGTTTTTCAACTGGTTTGTCCACACACCATGATTTGAGAATCCTTAAAGCATAAATTGGGCAGAGCTGTTGCAGGCAGGGCCAGGCAGCTATGGTACCCTGACTTGTGGTTTCCAGCCAAAAGCAGCCTCTGTCTTCTGAGAACCCTGGCAAAGATTAGGGGAAGCATTGCTCTAGAGCACCAGTGCATACAGATCCACTCGTCTCTCTACCTTAATCCCACCCCTTGACCAGCAATGGACTAGTAACCTTTATGCTCATGTTCCATGAGTAGAGGTCACTGTTTCCAGCAAGGGCAACTATTGCTGATTTGACGGCCACTCCCTATTCTCCTGACCTACAGGTGGTAGCCTTTGCCTCTCTCTTCTTCATCCTGGTCTCCATCACCACCTTCTGCCTGGAGACCCATGAGGCCTTCAACATTGACCGCAATGTGACGGAGATCCACCGGGTAGGGAATATCACCAGCGTGCGCTTCCGGCGGGAGGTAGAAACAGAGCCCATTCTTACCTACATCGAGGGTGTATGCGTGATGTGGTTCACTCTAGAGTTCCTGGTTCGCATTGTGTGCTGCCCGGACACACTGGACTTTGTCAAGAACCTGCTCAACATCATCGACTTTGTGGCCATCTTGCCCTTCTATCTGGAGGTGGGATTGAGTGGCCTGTCATCCAAGGCAGCTCGAGATGTGCTGGGTTTCCTGCGTGTGGTGCGCTTTGTACGCATCCTGCGGATCTTCAAGCTCACACGCCACTTTGTGGGGCTGCGTGTGCTGGGCCACACACTCCGGGCCAGCACCAATGAGTTCCTGTTGCTTATCATCTTTCTGGCCCTGGGTGTGCTCATTTTTGCCACCATGATCTATTATGCTGAGCGAATTGGGGCCAGGCCATCTGACCCAAGGGGCAATGACCACACCGACTTCAAGAATATACCCATTGGCTTCTGGTGGGCCGTGGTCACCATGACGACACTTGGCTATGGGGACATGTACCCTAAGACATGGTCAGGAATGCTGGTTGGGGCACTGTGTGCACTGGCTGGTGTGCTAACCATTGCCATGCCTGTGCCTGTCATTGTCAACAATTTTGGTATGTACTACTCCCTGGCTATGGCCAAGCAGAAGCTGCCTAAGAAGCGAAAGAAGCATGTACCGCGGCCAGCCCAGCTGGAGTCACCCATTTACTGCAAGTCTGAGGAGACTTCGCCCCGGGACAGCACCTACAGTGACACCAGCCCCCCTGCCCGGGAAGAGGGTATGGTTGAGAGGAAACGGGCAGGTGAGTAGGGCTTAGGAAGAGGACCCCTTTTTCCCAAGTAGTCAAGGGAGTTCCCTTAGCCCTTCAAATTTGGGTCTGTGCTGTATTGTGCGAGCTCCGCTGTGTGTAAGGTGTGCCTCTAGGAGGGCCAAGTATTAAGATCAATTTTTTTGTCCTGTGGTTTAATGATCTTGGTGAACACCAGGGTTCTGTGGAGTGAGTGGTCCTTCATGGGACTGTTTGTTAGAAGGGCTGATTTCTAGTCCCTCCTTGGCCTCCTTGTCTTGTTCCCAGAGGCCAGTCCCTTCCCCTCCAGGCACAGCATATCAATGGGAATGACATATCAATATCCTACCCCCTAGACTCTGATGAGACCCAAATGAGTGGTGGATGTGCTGCGCTTTGAGGAGTTAGAGCAAATGCCAGCGCTGATATGATTAGCCGGAGATCAGGGCAGCTGTTCCTCCAAGGTGCATCAACACATGAGTCACTTCTTTCCCAACATTCACGTCTGCTGTCTCTTGGCCTAATAGATTTGATAACGTAACAGCAGTGGGAGGCTGCCTTCTGTTCAGCTAAAGCTGGAGTGAGTCCTGGGCTCAGGGTTTGACATGGATAGAAGGGAAACAAGGAGGAAGTAGTCCAGGGTCTTGGAAAAGGGGGGAAATGGAAGGAGCCTGTGCTTGTGTCCTGAGGGGAGTAAGACTGGGCATCAAATTCTGTTCTTCCATGGAAAGGCCACTCAAGAAAGCTCACCTGCTCTGGGTCAGGAGAGCAGAAGGAAAAGCAGCTTAGTCCCCAAGAACATGGGAGGAGGTCAGAAGACAGGAAAAGCACTATCAGGTTCAATGGATGGGGGTCCCAGGAATGGTAGAAGCCCAGGTCTGGAGGGTGACTGTCAGGCCACTGAGGCTGGGCTAGGTAGGGCTGGGAGACCGAGGCAGCAGCTCCTGGTCAAACTCGAGAAGTCAGACTAGTCCTCCAGAGCGGTGCCTGCCTGAGTTCAGACACTTACTCGTGACCTCTTGGCATGTACCCATCACACGTGTTGGGGCTCGTTGCTCTCTGGGATTAACTGGGGTCTGGGTCTTCCTTGATAAAGAACTTAATAGAGAAGCTTCCGTCTGTTCCCTGCCACAGTGGTACCCCTGATCCTGTTGGGAATCTAAGATGTGCTCTGAGGCCCAGTCAGAGCTCAGAGAGAATCCTTGTGTCCAAATACAGAGGGCCTTAGGCAGCCTCCTAGATGCGCACAGCACTGAGGCCCTTATCCTGCTTGACTGACTAGCCACGCTGAGGTCTTGCATGGCCAGTGCCAGACAGAGCCTTGAGGCCAGGTTAGCCCCACTATATACAGTCAGGAACCATAGTAGCCCCACAGAGAAGAGCTGAACTGGAGCCTCTTCCCTATACCTTCCCAGATATGAGAGCTCTGCCCAAGCCTTTCAGCACTGGCCCGGGTGCCCGAGGAACAGAATAACTACCTTAAGTGGTGCAGGGAGAAAGTCAGAGACACTACCGAGTAGGTCTGGTATTCGAGCCACCACCCATTATTCCTACCAGCCAGCTATTCTCCAAGGAACGCAGACTCATCTCAAGCCTACCTGAGCCAAACCAGAGGGGAAATAAGAGTCTGTGCCTGCAGGGGTTGATCTCCTGGGACATCCTCGCAAGCCCACTTGGGAAATACTGAGGCTGTAGGATGTCTGTGCTGTGTTCCAGTCCCCCAAGGGAGGCTCTAAGCCAAAGCTGAGAGAAAAGCCTTCAGACCAAGCACAGCCATTTTGCCTTTGCTTCCTGGACCTGGGATCTGAGAGGCCCCATGTAGCTCCCTTAAGAAGGCCCCGGTAACCATCTTAGCTTCCTTTCTCTCTGTCCCCTCCAGACTCTAAGCAGAATGGTGATGCTAATGCGGTGCTGTCTGATGAGGAGGGAGCTGGCCTCACCCAGCCCCTGGCCTCGGCCCCCACCCCCGAGGAGCGTCGGGCCCTGCGACGCTCAGGTACACGAGACAGAAACAAGAAGGCAGCCGCTTGCTTCCTGCTCAGTGCTGGGGACTATGCCTGTGCTGATGGCAGTGTCCGGAAAGGTATGGCTCCCTGGGCTGGGCAGATGGGGAGTCCCCCCAGAGCTGAGTCTCCTCAGCCCTCCCCACAGAGCTTGAGGTCTCCCCCTCCCCTAAGCCCATGGACACCATCTCCTCTGCCTTGGGTGCGCCCTCGCTTTTAGGATGGATGTCCCAAGTACCAGTGTCTGGATTAGAAAGGTCTTTAGTATCCTCTACGAGTCTATGGAGCCCCTCCCTCAAAGGTACCCACTAGGAAGGGTAGTTCTAGACATTTTAGGGGATACTCTATTACCTCCCTGCTCTGGTCCTGCAGGCCTAGCCCACAGGGTCATACCCACTAGGTCATTTCCCTAGTCCTAAACACTGCCAAAGCTTCCCCAAGGAAACAGACTTAGGGATTCCAGGTCCTAGGTTTTCAGAGAGCCTACACAGGCCTGGTATCTCCAATTCTTCACTGGGGGCCTGGATCCCAAGGTGGACTGATCCATGTCTACAGGCTGCTGGGGTGTGATGGTCATGGGACAGATCCAGGAGTGGCTAGGAGGAGGTGTGCAGGGAGCGTGGTTCTCTCTGAGGAGTCATCTGCAGGATCCTCAAAGTTAGTGGAGTAGGCCCTTCCCTGTCTGTCAAGGAAGTCTAGAATTCTATCACCAGGCTTCCAGCATACGGCAGGGGCAGAGCTGCGGTTGGTCTGTGCCAGCAGGGATTCTTAGGCTTAAATGAGAGAGGGAAACAGAAACCATTGGGGTGGCAAGGGCCAGTGATGACTGAGAACCAGGAGGCTGAAACCCAGGCCCTGGTCCTCCCTGTTTCCTGAGCCCACTTACCTCGTCTGGCCTGTGTCCTGACCTCCGCTAATATCCTTCCTGTTTCCAAGAGGAGCTATGCTTTTCCCTAAACAAATGCCATCCCCAAGTTCTCTCTCTGGCCACTTCTTGACTGGCAAGGTTTCCCACTCTCGACTTCCCATGGTCCCAAATCTCAGACTGACTGGTTTGAGTCAGACAAGGGCAGTGGTTGCTGCAGAACAGCCTGAGATGCGTCTGGGATCTAAAAATGGCCCCTAGCTACCTGGTCCGGGCAGTCTCCGGGGCACCTTCCCATGTGATTCCTAAGCACCCTGGGTTAATAAGCTCTGAAAAGTGGGCATCCAGCTTTGCTGGGCCATATCTTAGTGGGTGATAGCAACAGGAACAACAGTCTGACACCTGGAAGGATATGGCCCAGAGGCCCCAGGCAAATGGCTGTAGGTAGAATGCTCAGAGCTCA
>CABHPH010124978.1:0-31577 GCA_902168325.1 Peromyscus nudipes
TTTTTTAATCAACCCTAATATGGAATAATTTATGTGAGATCACCTACTTTTATTGCCAATGAAAGTGAGTGTTGCTTTCATTTTTAATATTCTGAAACTTTCATCTGGGTATAAAAAAAAGGCCCCTTTGCCACAGATTTTAGGTCTTTAGGACAAGCAATTACTCAGCTACAAACAAAATTATAGTCAATTGTTATTGTATATAAATAACTTCATACAAAACAAAGATTTCTTTTGTCTGTCTTTCTTGTCTGGGTAGACTTTGGCTGCTGTGAGTTGCTTATGCATTAAACACACATACACACACATACACATACACACATAGTTTATATAAGAAACAACTTTTCTTCTGTTCGTTGATTCTTTGAAGGCTAAACTATGTGAGGATGTAAGCTTCTGAGGTATGGATGGTGTTTTTCACTCCCCTATATTCTGAGTCCTCAGAGAAGTGTTCCTGTGAAACTGGGCATCTGAACCAAACAGAAATGTTCTCTTCTCAACCAGAATGGGAAACAAGCTTATAATTCCTGTCTAAAGAGGACATCCTATTTGTCAGAGGCCTTTGATGTAAGTGTAGAGGTCACAGAAGGCCTCTGCGAGTTCTCCATGGAAGACAAGCAGAAGAGCCTGGCTGCCTGATGTTCAGATAGCCTGAGTGGCTCTGACCTACCTTTCTCTCTCTTTCTTCCATTCCCAGTCTTCAATAATATATACTTCATTCATAAATTTCAGGGTTGAAGGAGGTCTTTTTTGGTGAATTTTAATACTTTGTTTATTACTGTCATTTATATTCTGCCCTATATCAGAATGGGCATTAGTTAGTGGGAATTAACAATGGGCTGAGTTTTATGCCTGGGCTTTCCTATCAGAGCATAGGCACATCATACGATTGCAGATGTTCAGACACAAATAGTTTTGAGAATGTGCAAGTTTCAGAGAATGAGTGCAGAAACCAGGGGAGGGACTGTGTACTTTTAAAGTCATGAGTTAATGTACAGATTCATCTTTCTAAGACAACTAGTGGGGAGGGGAACTTCAGAGCACCTTTTAAAATGAAAATGAGAATGCAAAGCATAGCAGAAAATTTGAAAATTCTGATATCCTACAAAAGGAAAGATGATGTTGTTCTTACGATAGAATATTGACAAGTGTGTGATTTGTTGTCCTGTCTCGAGGCTAACCAAGAAAAAAAAAGGTAGGAAAAAGGAAAAGGAAAGGAAGAAAGGAAGGAAGGAAGAGAGAGGAAGGAAGAAAGAGAGAGAAAGATAGAAATCCTTATTAGAACCAGCCAATTTTATAAAGAATGTACCAGATATTGTAACAGGGCATCAGACCTTAGTAGGCCTTCAAACCTTAGCATGACTGACTCCATGATGAAAGTACCATTCTGTCTTTAAGACTCAGTATATGTAGATGGCACCACCTGCAAAAATGAAAACAAACAGTTAATCCATCAAAGTCCATAGCTCTGGGAAAGTCTTTAAGTATACTAACCTTGCTTTTGGCTTCTGTAGTTCCGCTTCTGGCTAACTGTTCTTGTTAACTAAAGAATGTCGATCTAGAACGTGGTTTTGGTGCTTAAAAGCTCACCTCGAGAAAGGTTCAGGGCTACACTGGGATCCCAAACACTCAATGTAGTCACTGTCTGGATAATAAAGACTTTCTATTGGCTTAAACTAGAGTCCAAGCAGTCTTCTCTGGTGAATGCCCCCACAACAATATCATAAATAGTGCCTTTATGAATTAATTCCATTGGCAATTAATCAATTCACTTGTTAAGTAATTTGACAGTTAATTAATCCAGTTGATAAATTAATTTGGTAGTTAATCCAATTGGTAAATGACATTGTAATTTAAGCAGTGATGATCTTGGTTACATGCAAATAGTTTCTGTGTCACAAGTCTTTAATAGTTCAATATCATTTTACTTGTAGTTATCAAAATGAAATGTCTAATAGAATAATAAAGACCAAACTTTTAAATAATTTTTCTTTAAAATCCATGAGCAAGATACCTGGACAGCTATTAAATTCCATAATAAGGCAACCTGGCCATCCTTCTATAGAGAAGAAAGTTTCATGGAATTTTAGAATTGCATTTAGACCATGTATTTCTACACATTCTTTTTCAAGATGTGTATATGTATATATATATATATGATATAAAAATATATATTCAGTTTATAGATTAATATAATTTTATTATCAATTTAATTATTCAATAAATTTAATTATTCAATAAATATATTGTTAACATAATGAAAAATATATAAGCAATATAATAATCTAATGAATATGATTATTTATTGGTCAAATTTTAATAGGCAATGGTATCATAGCTAGTGTCATTTTCAATCTACTTAGGAAAATAAAGCACTCTTGGTTTCACCATCATAGTTATAGTTCTCCATCCTGACCACTAGGTGGAGACCTGGCCCCCTACCTTCTGTCAGGACTTCCTCAAGGAGTGAGGAAACTGCAAGTAGAGTTGAGTAGAGCTAGGTGTTCAGAATCGCAGCAGTTTTCATAATAGGTTTCTTTAACCCCAGCACTACAAGTCTAGGCAGCAATCTGAGGAAGGCACATGTGTTCATGCAAAGACTTTTCAATGATCCTTATAGGTAATTTCCAAGCAAAATGTCTAATAACGATAACGTAAAAAGCAAGGTTTGTTCCCCTAAACAAAATTTTAGTAATTTCATAATTAGAAGATTTTGTTTGCTGGTTTCCTTGAGATTTGATAAAAACTAATTTTTATGTTGGGTCAGGAGTTTCTCTGTCATATTCTTGGATGTGTACGTTTCATATGTATGTGAGTACATACGTGTCTACAGTTGCTTGTGAATGAGTATGCCTATGTGTGTAGAGAGGCTAGAGAATAACCTTGCAAATCATTCCTCAGAATCCATACGTATTGTTTTCTGATTGTTTCTGAGAGACAAGGTCTCTCACTGATCTTGAACTACCACTTAGGCTAGGCTAGCCGGCCCGCAAGCCCGACATATTGCTAACCCATCTCCTCTTCTCCAACATTGGGATTATGTGCATGCCACCATGCATGGCTTTTTACATGTGTTTTGGTGATCCAAGTCAGGTTTGCATGCTTGCAAGTACTTTATCTAGCAAACCATCTCTCCAGCTCATATAATACTCCTCAGAGGATATTTAGCACTTGGATCTCAGGAAAGCTCTTTCTTTGACATGAAGATAAAATAAATATTTACAAAACTTAACTAATTCATACTCCACCCTTGAAGTGATATTACATCATGAAACCAAAACTAGTCCAGTAGAATGCAGACTTTGGGCTATGCTGTACAGATAATCATCACCTTTGATTTCTGTCTTAGGATTTTTACTGCCATGAAGAGACACCATGACCATGACAACTCTTATAAAGTAAAATATTTAATTGGGGTGACTCGCTTACAGTTTCAAAGGTTCAGCCCATTATCATCATGACGAGGAGCATGGCAGTACGCAGGCAGACATGGTGCTGGAGCTGAGAGTTCTACATCTTGTAGGCAACAGGAAGTCAACTGAAAGTCACACTGAGGGAAACTTGAGCAAAAGAGACCTCCCCGACAGTGACACACTTTCTCCAACAAGGCCACACCTCCCAATAGTGCCACACCCTTTGGGGGCCGTTTTCTTTCAAACCACCACACCCTCCTCCAGTGAGATCTATTTAGCATCATGCTGACTCACAGAGATTTGTAGACAGTGTTCTCCTTTCATCCATTTTAAAGTGGACATCAACATGTTCGGTGTTTTTAAATCTTTCTTCTTCCTTATTTACTTTTAAATTTTGTTGTATGTGTATGGGTGCTTTTCCTGAATGTATGTCTGAGCAACATGTGCATGCCTGATGCCTAAGGAGACCAGCAAAGGGTATCAGATCCCCTGGGACTAAAGTTAAGCATGATTGCTAGCTGCCATGTGGGTGCTGAAAATTGAATCCAGGTTCCCCTGGAAGAGCACCCAGTACTCTTAAGCATGGAGCCCCCCTCTCCAGCTTCAGATTTCTTCATTTTCCAGAACATAATGAAAAATGGCATGAAATACAATCTAAGAACAGTCATGTACCTACTTTAATATTCTGAAGATTCTGTAATTGTAAGTGAATAAACTTTGCCATCATCTGTATTATGGATGTATAGTTGAGTTTTTCGGTTTAAGTTGTTTTCTTCGTTTTGAACTCACGTTGTCGTTTCTGCCCCCAATCCTTTTCTTCAAATGTTGTCATACTCCTTTTTCATGCTTTAAGGTTGTGATGGTTTAGTCTCGGTTGTCAATTTGTTGAGATCTGGAATGACTTGAGAGATGAGCTCTTGGTTCTGAGAAATAAAGTGATGTTGTTTATAAACCATCAGGGTTGTAGTATTTTATTGTAACAATTTGAACAGACAATGACAAGTACATTACAGATGATCCCCAACTTACAGTGGTTAGACTCACTGAGTTTAACTTTACGATGGTAAAAAGTAACAGCATTCAGTTGAAAGAATACTTTGAATTCTGGCCTTTTCTTGGACTAACAGTATTCAGTATGGTTCTCTTTTGAGATAGTGAGTAGAAATAGCTGCTGGGCATTCAGAGGACAAATATTTAATCTTCATGATGATCCTGTAAACCATTTTGATATTCATCATGGAGTCAAGACAGTTGAAGCACAGAGAAGTTAATACACTAACCAAAGGCCACACAATTAGGAAATATTATAGTCAAGACTCAACCCAGACAGCTTGAGACCTTAATCCACATTCTTAATCATTGCCATATGTGTTTAAAATAAAAAATTAAACCCCAAACCATATTAGAACAACAGAGAAGGAAACTTTCACTAACCAGAACTGTGGGAAAAACTTGGAAGTTGGAAAACAAATAGAAATGGAGAAGCATTAGGTAAACAATGGGAGCAGAAGATGGAGATGAGGTGGGCGGGGAGGAGACAGGAGACATGGGAACCCTTAGGGTAATTGGCTGCATCTAGTAGCCAGAGATGCTAAGAATGCTGACTCTTGCTACATTACTTCTTGGCCAGTCAGGGAGTCTGCATCCTGGAGGCCCCAGTACGTGGTAGCTTGGGTCAAAGACTAAGATGTTTGAGTGTTTGGCAAGATCCAAATGTAGGTTGTGATCACATTCTGGAGGCAAACTGCTGGTGTACTCCATCCAGTGGAAGCTCCTGTCTCTCCCAGAACATCTCTGCAAACACTTTTCTGCACACATTCCAAAAAATCATCACAGCCCTTAAACCTTGTCTGGGTTATGCAACCATGTGACAAGTAATCTCAATGGGAATTTCAGCCCAACATTGAGACAAAAGACAAACATCATTAAACATTTAAGAATATAGTCGAAGGGAGCTTATATATTTAAGTAAAAAAATTTACATCTGACAAACTCAGAAAAGCTAGAAATGAGCATCCATCCTATTAAAAACAACTCAACAGATTATAAAAATTAAAATTCAATTAAGTAGTTGCTTGTAAATAAAGAAAAATTGGTCATGTATTGACTACTGAAGGTAACTTGATAATAGGTACATGGGATTGCTACAATTTTTCCTTCTATTTTAATATATTTAGAAATTTCCTACTTATTTGAAAGGAAAATCTAGCAGTTGGCCCTTCATTAGCAGGAGATGGAGAAACGGTAGGGCCCAATGTGCACAGAAATAATAGGCGGAGTTTGTGTCATCCTGAGACTGAGGCCTTGTGCCCCCAGGATCCACAGTGTGGCTGTCAAGAAGATGGTGAGGTTAAGTAGCAGCTCTGTCACTTGAACTTCCCTGGCACAGGCAGTGAAAAAAAAGACTCAGAGTAACCATTCTGATATCCCGCAAAGGTTTGCTATTCATAAAGCATGACAAATGCCTGAAAAATATCAGAACCAGAGAGTTGATCTGAATAAAATCAACTTCAATAACCACAAAAGAAACACTAGTACAAAGAAAAACTTAAATATAAACAGCACACTCCAGCTTAGCAACAGCAACAAATGTCTAATGCGGGCAGTAGATACCTTTAAAGATTTGTCTACACCATCAAGAGATCTAGCGCTGGGTAGGATTTGGAACAGTGAACAACTGTACGTTGTTAGATCTGCTTGGAGGGGTAGCTTTATCAAAGACAGCTGGAAACCTGCAGACTGTGCTCAAAGAGACATTTATGAACATGCTCATAGTGCCGTAGAGCAGGAAGTGAAAAGGGAGAAAGCATAGGACAGATGAGTATCTTGAACAGGTAGATAGATACAGCAGTGAACGTGAACATCAACTTGACCAATATTTAGTGAAGCAATATTTAGTGAAGAGGCATCATTACTGACAAGCACGCATAGTGTGACAGTGTTTATGGAAAATCTGAGAAAGAGTCAAGTAAAGCTGGACATTACAACAGTCTAAGTAGGCTTGAGAGTCATACATAATTAAGTTGAGGTCAGTGATTGTCTCTGGCCAAGCAGGCACCAAGGGAAGAAAATGGATATAAGACATGATGACAGTAATCAGGAAGCCTCTGTTGTATTCGTAATGCCCTATTTTTCCAAAGGTCTGAAGTAGGAGCGGGCAGGGACTACTGTTAGAACATGATGGAGCTTGGGAGCTGTTGCCGCTCCAGGTGCCCATTATGCTGAACTCTATACTGTTTTATAGATTTGAAATATTTCATAATGTCCAAAGCAAGTTAAAAACACAAGGAACTAGAAACTTATTTTAAAGATGGTTTTGAGTCTTTAAAGGCTTTCTGCAGAGTGGAGGGCTGTCAAGGGCACCAGGACGTTGTCCTCACAGAGAAGCACTAAGAGAACTAGGAATGTTAGTCATGCAGGGGCGTCTCCTCAATGGAGGAGATAAAATCAAATGCCTGCATTCCATTCAGAAAGCTGAGAGTGGAGGTTGTTAAGGACCTGGTGACCGTTTTGCTATATAAGAGACAGACCTCACTCTAGTTCCCCAGAATGATTACTCCAGACTTCTCCCTAGATCATTACCCACCCCTAGGGGAGATGTCACATGTGCTTTATGGCCTGTTGACCTCTGTGCTATTATTCAAAGATCACACTAGATTCTAGGCCTTTTAGATATAGAACCCACCCTCACAGTCACATGTATGTTCTAAAAACATTTCTAGGTAAACACACCTGAGATTGGAATTATGGGAATTATGGAGATCCTTTTCCAAATTCTATTGTGCTTAAATATGCCTACAATAAACCACCTGGTATTAGACTCCCTGAAGTATGCCCCAGGTTGACAAAGTCAATCTGCACAGAGTTTTCATCCTTAACACTTCATACGGTTCTCTTCTCTACATACCTGCAGGGACCCCCTCGGAGAGCATGATGGCCTTATCTTCAACTCGGTGCTCTCTGGCCATATGAATTGTTCCAAATGAGATGTCAGTGTCACGAGGGTGATATGACAGAAATACAGACAAATAGCTTTGTGTCTTTTCACAGTATCAATTTTTATTGAGCAAATCCACAAAGAACATTGGTTTGGTTGACAAGCATTTCCAAGTAGCTCTGTCACTTCCAGCAGGCCAAGGCAATCCTGGGTCCTTTTGCTCCATTCTTAACTGCTGATACTCTCAGATCACATATTACACACACCACAGTGAATCTGTCTGTCTACCAGCCATCTGTCTATCATCTATTCACGTGTAAGTATGATGGCTAATCTTGGTTGTCAACGGATTAGTATTGGATCTGACTAATAAGCACACCTCTGGGCAAATCTGAGAGCATTTCTTGGAAGAGGTGAAGATGTTCCCACAGAGTGGAAAGTGCTTTCCCTGGCAGTCCATGTATAAAGAGAGGTCATGGAGGAGCAAGGCAGGCTGTGTCTGCATGCCTTCACTCTCTGCTGATGAGTACATCGATTCCACTGCTGGTTGCTGCCACCATCTTTCCCTGACATCAGAGCCCCTTTTCTTCAGCTTCTCAACATTAACTGAAGACTAGTGGCTCTCCAGGAACCCTTCATGCCTTCAGTACCATAACCATATTGGGACTGCTGAGGGGATCACCCAGTCTTGTTAACTGAACAGTTACTGGATTCCTAGCTTCCTAAGCATGCACATAGCCACTGTTGGACTACCCAGCCTGTATCATGTAAGTCATCCTAATACATTCCCCTTAACATATCTGTGATGTTCGCTCTATTGGTTCTGTTTCTTCGGAGAACCCTGATATCTTAGTTACTTTTGTATTGCTGTGGTAAAGTACCATGACAAAGCAACTTACAGAAGAAAGAGTTTATTGGAGTCTTAGAGTTTGAAAGGAGGAGTTCGCAACCATCATGGCAGGGAGCACAGCAGCAGGCGTGCAGGCATGGCACTGGAGCAGTACCTAAGGGCTGATATGCTTATCTGTTAGTAGGAGGCAGAGAGAAAGAGCTAACTGGGTATGGGTTGGGATTTTGAAACCTAAAAACCCACCTCCAATGACACACCTCCTCCCACGAAGCCATACCTGCTAATCCATCCCAAACGGTTCCATCAATTGAGGATCAAGTATTCAAAGATAGGTGCCTATGGGGAACATTCTCATCCAAACCAGCATACTGAATACAGTGGGTTACAGAATGGCTACAAAAGATCAAGGGATGCGTAGCAGAGTTCAAGGAGCTCCAAAGAGGCCTGACGGAGAGGCAAGTCAGAGAAACTGACAGGGATGCAAAGAGTCTCTGTGTGACCTTAGGAGGGGGATAAGACAATCAACCCTGCTGGAGGTCTGCTGAAGTCTCCTCAGAGTCAAGCTGCAGGGTCATAAAGTTGAGTCAAGCTGCTGAAAGAAGTGTCAAGATGCTGAAGTAAGGTATGGGACTGTGGATGCAGGATCATTCTCTATGGATGAAATTGGCAGGTGGACAGACAGCAATTCCAGTAGGCCATGTAAACAGTGGGGACATAACTGAGCTGAAGCCTACATAATAAATGGTCAGCTAACAAGTCCGTGGTGGTGGTTGCTCTGTGTTGACCTGCCACATAAGGATGTTGCAACCTTTTCTGGGTCTGATGTATTCAGTAAGTTGTAGGGCTGATTTTCTTGATAGGATTCTGATGTGCCAGCGTGCTCATGTAGTCTCAATTTATACTGGTAAATTTATGGAGTGGCCTCCTTTTTACTTTTAGGAAAAAGTTATTCATCAGCAGTACCTTATAGTTGACGCTGGGCAGACAGTGTTTATGTGCCCGGTAAGGTGAAGGGTCATCCTGTGTCTGTGTTTGTGGAGCCTAAAGTTGCTTGTAACATGGAGTTTGTAAGGGCAAGGCACAGCCTGAAGAAGCCGCTTTATCCAATATGGAGTACCTCAGAGCAGGGCCCAGCCTGATCTTAATGTCAGTGTTTCAGCAATAAGCATGTAGGAGTTGTGTGCTATCAGCGCCTCTGGACAAAGTGATTGTCAAGACAAGGCAAAACTGAAGGTCGGTATAAGAAATTTCATGGGATTCCAATCTAAGAAAGCGTATATACTCCTGTTTGTTAAGAAACTGACAAATCATATATATATATATATGTATGTATGTATGTGTATGTTTGCGCGCGCGCGCGCGCGCGTGTGTGTGTGTGTGTGTGTGTGTGTGTGTGTGTGTATGCATGTTTTGTAATTGGAGAAAATTTATTGCTTTTTAAAAATACACATTTTACTTATTTATTTTATGTGTGTTATTACTAATTTATTTTATCATTTATATTATGCATGTCAGGGGTAGCATACATGCCATAATGCCTTAGTGGGGTCAGAAGCCAACTGTGAGAACTTCTCTTTCTCTAGCTCACAGCCCGGGGATTGAACTCAGGAGGTCAGGCCCAGTGTCAAGTGCCTTTATCCACTGAACCATTTTGCTTGCCCATGTGTGGCTTTTTTTTTTTTAACGCTAATTCTGAAGAAGGTTTTTAAAAGGCCTCTTCATCATCTCATTTGAGCATTTTGTTTTCTTCTTTTCTGGGCATGGTTAAGAAATTAAAGAGCCTGTTTCCTTTCCAAAGCCCAGCATCATTGCCTTAGGGACTGTTGTGGGAACAGGCTAAGGGAGTGAGCTCTGCTGTCTCACAGTGAGAGCACTCAGAGTAAACAAGCCTGCCACCTACTCCCTCCCCAGCAGATGATTACAGCATTCCTTCGCTGCTGCTGTGCCTTGGGCTGACCAGCCTGGATTCCCTGATAGCAGATCTCTAACCTATGAAGCAATGACATAATGTTGCCCTTAACACACTGCATACCGACTGAATTTTCTTCCTTGTATGGCCCTTCAGAGGTCAAGACTTCAAAATCCAGAAACAGTGGGAGCTTAGATTGGTCAGTCAGGTCATGCTTTAAGCCGGTAGATACTGGTTCACTTTTACTATTGTCATGAAAATGAGGGCCAGTGATGTAGTTCATTGATGGAATGCTGGCCTGCCACGCACAAGGCTCTGGGCTTGATCTCAGCAAGGCATATATCAGGTATAGTGGTGCAGGCTGTCATTCCAGTACTAGGAAGGAGGAATCAGGAAGATCAGAAATTTAAGGTCATATTCCACTACAGAGAGAGTTTAAGACCAGCCAGGGCTACAGACCCTGTCTGAAAAAAAGGAAAAGGAAAAAAGAAAGAAAGAGACAGAGACAGAAACAGAGACAGAGACACACAGAGAGACAGAGAGAGAGAAAGAAAGAAAGAAAGAAAGAAAGAAAGAAAGAAAGAAAGAAAGAAAGAAAGAAAGAAAGAAAGAAAGAAAGAAAGGAGAAAATGGATTTAATTAACAAGACTTGTTTGGGGAATAGAGTAAGTGAAGTAAGTGAAGCTGGAACACCAAACAAGCATGGGAGATACAATTCTTTCGAATGCTTCTCTCCAAAGACAAAGAGATTATACTATGGAAGCATCTGTCTATTTGAAGCATTTCCAGCTTTGAGGGGTGAAAATGGTTGCATGTGAATCGGGGTGCCCTTCTAAGTGACTTTGAAGAATAGACAAATGGTAATAAATAGTTTTAGAAGATGGTCACCTCACACTGGGATCCTGATCTCATAATCTGGGCCTTTCGGGGCTAGTGTTTTTAACTCTAACTTAGTTAAGAAACTATGGGCAGGCAGGTTAGTGAACTTAGGCAGCCTCCACATCATGATTATATGATATCATTAAAAAAATTAACCTTATCTTTAGTTTAACCCTTGATTTTTAAAGGTGGTTGGTCTTAAGATAATGTCTAAAAATGTTCATATACAAATACTTCACACATTTGCATATATGCATATCAAGTATCATCTATGGTCCTTTCAACAATAGAAGGGAAAAAATCAAACTTGAATGTGACTAAAACTCTAGAGCCTAGTCACAATTTATAAGAAATTAAGAGCATGAAGTCTGTGTGAGCTGACATTGTGGGGATGCAGCCAGCAAAAACCAGACAATTAGAACTTTTACTGGGTAAAGAATTTTGTTCCTCAGACACATAAAAGTAGTAATAGAGAGACACTTTAATGAAAAGACACCTAACAGACACAGTGACCTGATAGTGACCTTGTTTGTACAGTGCATGTGTCTGTGTGTCATGTGTGAAACAGAGAAATGTGAACAGTGATTGGTATGGTGCAAAGAATGAATACAGGCATGCAAAAAACAGAACTGTCCATACAGCGGTAGCTGTGGTAATGTCCTCATTAGTTCCCGTGAACTATTTCCTTAACCTTGGTGCATACTTGAAAACATCTGTAATAAAAAGTTGCACGAACTCATCGAACAGTAAACTGGGATTCCTAAGAGGTCCAGACGTGGGTTTATCTTATTTACTTCTCCATCTCCACCCTGAATAGTAGAAGGTATAAAGTGATGTCACAAGAAATATTTGAAGAATTTACTTGTACATTCCCAATTTGTTCTGTGAATCTGAAGAGCTGCATTTGTAGAAAAGTAACACTAGACTCTTTGAAGCATGAAGCTCCTTGTTTCTTAACAAAGGGCCTTAAATACAGATTCAGTCTCAGAGCTTCAAGGTGCCTCAGAGCTGGTAAAGTCCTTGCCACCAGGAATGAGACATCCAGAACCCTAGCACCCAAGAAAAAAGGTAGAGGTCAGTGGCCCATGTCTGTCATTCTAGCAGGAGGAAAGGCATCAGAGACAGACAGACCACCAGAACTCACAGCAGTCTATCAATCTGTGATGCCTGCTTACTCAAAAGATAAGGGGAGTGGTGATAGAGGAAGACGTAAGAAATCTATTTCTGGCTTCCACATGCATAATGAAACGTGTGCTCACATACACACATGCAAGCACACAGACATACACACACACAAAAGTGAATATACTTATACTATACTACACACATACACACAGAGAGGTAATAAACTTAGTCTCCTAACTGTGTTAATTTTATTTATGTTCCAGCTGTACCTTGATTTAAATGACACATTCAATCAGTCTGTGACTTATATTCCACCTTAATGACTCCTCAACATTCCAGAGTTATCCTAAGAGTCATATAAACACACTTTGGCAATTTCATTTTAAACTTATCTGAAGGTTTTATGTAGATGTTCCAAACTCTCAGCAACTCAATTGAGTAAATTTTGTTTGAAAATTCAATGTGAATGGCACTATGATGTCTGCTGATATTAGAACAAATCTTTGGTCTCTACGAAGCCAAGCTCTATGAGTTGGAGGGAAAGTTCAGTCAGTCCAGTGCTTCCCACATAAGCAGGAGGACATATTACTTGATACCCAGCACCCATGTAAGAAGCCAGGTATGACATAATCCCAGTGCTGGGCAGGAAGCCACAGGAGGATCTCTGGGATATTTCCTGGCCAGACAGCCTAACCTAATCAACAAACCTCAGGTCTCAGTGAAAGATAGTGTCTCAAAACAATGAGGAAAGTTCCTGAAGAATGACAGCTAAGGTTTTCCTCTGCCCCCCACCTCCCCCCACACACAGGTGCCTGTAAACACAGGCAGCCCACACAAAACAGTTAGGCACTACAGTGTGCAGGGAGAGATCATTGCTTTTTTCCCATTCCCATACATTGGGATCTGCTTGTGAATCTGTTTTTCCACCTTATGTTACTGTCTTAAAGATAGAGAGATTAAACTGCAGTGGGATGATTGGCAGGCCAATCTGTAGCTACAATAGTATTACATGAACCCAAGGCAGACTATCTCCTATGTATATATAAGGCTTTTATAATAGACATCATCCTGGCTTTGGCTTGTATCTTTATTAAATACTCAGTTTGCTGATAGGCAATTAGTCCTGTTACTGACAGAGTGCTGGGTGCTAGGTGAATGTACAGGCTGGTTTTGTGTGTCAACTTGACACTAAGAGAGCAAGGATCCTCAGTTGAGAAAATGCCTCTATGAGATCCAACTGTAAGGTGCTTTCTTAACTACTGATCCATAGGGGAAGGACCTATTGTGAGCAGTGCCATCCCTGAGCTGATGGTTCTTGGTTCTACAAGAAAGCATGCTGAGCAAGCCATGGGGAAGCAAGATAGTAAGCAGCACCCCTCCATGGCCTCTGCATCAGCTTCTGCCTCCAGGTTTCTGCCCTGTTTGAGTTCCTGTCCTGACTTCCTTCAGTGATGAACAGCAATGTTGAAGTGTAAGCCAAATAAAACCTTTTCTCCCCAACTTGCTTTTAGGTCATGGTGTTTGGTAGCAGCAATAGAAACTCTAACTAAGACGGTGTATATTGTCAAGTTAGTATCTTCGTTATTGGTTTTGATCTTAATTACATGTAGCTTTTTCTCTCCCTTGTCTTAGGCAAATTCTAAACCCAGATAGACTTCTGACTAATCATTTGGAAAATGGCCTTCATTTTGTCAAAGACTTAGTCTGAGTTTTTGTAACATTATTATTACCAATATTTCTCTAAAATCCATTTTTTTAAAAAAATTAAACTTACAACATAGCAATTATCCTTGAAATATTAAAAAGGGGAAAAAATCCAAAACCCAAGAATGTGATTATGAGTTCTTCTAGCCATGAGAATTCATGACTCCAACCCACACACAAGACAAACTTTTATGAGTGTACAGTTTGTACTGTATGCTCTTGCATTTCAGTCTGTCATGCCCCAAAAATGTACTTTTTAAACTCGGATAAGTAATTAAAAATCACCCAATGACTAAGGCTGTTTTGTGTCAGATTTCCACTGGGTGGCTGCACAACTTCTGGAAACATGTGACCTAGACCAAATAAGGGCAGAAGTTTACCAGCTGTAGATGTTGCCACAGAACCCTGGGTGTTTAGACTCCATCTTCTGCTGAAAATCCTTCTTACATGGAGTGTCTGTTTTTCACTCTGCTGTCCAGCCCAAAACTTTATTATAGTTTACAGCACTTTATTTTTATATATATTTGGGTGGTTTTGACAGTGGTACTTTGATAAGACTTTTAAATGACACCATAAAGTTAACATATTACAAACAAATATGCATAATGATACAATGAGCATCCAGATGTTCAGAACCATCTTCAGCGAGGAGGTCTGTTCAGTACAAAGCTGGGTGCTCTGTTTATTTAAGAATTTGCAACAGGGATTGGGAGACGACTTAGTGGATGAAAGTGCCTGCTACATAATCATAAAGACCTGATTTCAGATCCTCGGCTGGGCATGGTGGTTATGTGCCTAGTGCTGAGTGAGCAGAGGCAGGTAGATAGCAGGGGATCACTGGCCAGACAGTCTAGGTAAAACAGCCATCTCCAGGTTCAGCCAGAGACACAGTCTCAAATATAAATAAACAAGTAAATAAATGGAGAATGATACAAGAAACCACCTAGCATCAACCATTGGTCTCTACACATGCACACAAGGAGAACACACACACACACACACACACACACACACACAAATGGCCACCAGAGACAATTTCTGCCTCATTCCCAGGCAATTCACCCAAACCAAACAAACTCTCCTTTAAAGCCACATCAATAAAAAATTTGATGGGAAAGCATGTCATCAAACAGCTTATTCTGTTGATTATATTCATTACTAGATACTAGGCAATATCTTTGTGTGTTTATTTTTATCTTCCTAAAAGAATTTAAGTGAAATATCTTGGGGGGGTGTGAAGAAGAAGCAACACATAGGCCTTGGACATACATGGCCAAAGGCTACCTAGTCTTCTTAGGGGCAGCTGTGGAACAGAGGAATCCTTATAACAGATTGTCTATATTTCATTAGAATCCATTTTTTAAAACTTTCTGGAAGCTTCTTTCCCGTGAATCTTTTACAGTGCCAGTATACGGACAGCAATTGCCAGCTTCTGGGTCAAGTGTGAGACATAAAACAAAGAAATCTGTGCAGTGCCGATCTAGTACCAGGCACCTACGATTAAACAGGAGTGCCTGTCAGGCATCTAGACCTACTGAGATCAACTTCCTTTTTCTATGTTGTAAATGAATCATAATCCCTTGTGGTAGAAGATTATTTTAAGGTGTGTTGCTTTTGTTTATGTTGCATTTGTTTAACTCTGTGAAGCTGTGTTACTTTGCCTAAAACACCTGATGGTCTAATAAAGAGATGATCACCCAAAAGCAAGGCAGGAGAGAGAGAGAGGCGGGGCTGGCAGGCATGGAGAATATATAGAAGGAGAAATCTGGGAGAGAAAAGATCTAGGAAGGAGAGAGAAGGAGGAGGACTCCAGGGCCCAGCCACCTAGCCACACTGCAAGCCACGGAGTAAGAGTAAGATTTACAGAAGTAAGAGAATAGGAAAAGCCCAGGGGCAAAAGGTAGATGGGATAATTTAAGTTAAGGAAAGCTGGCAAGAAACAGTCACGCTAAGGCCAGGCATTCATAAGTAATAATAAGCCTCTGTGTGTGTTTATTTGGGAGCTTGGTGGTGGGTCCCCCAAAAGAGTAAAAACAAACAATATCAATCCCTGTATAGGTTCTGTTTACTCTCTTTCAAGGATCAATTTTTTCCCTAGCAAATATCAAGACATAGTTTACATTTAATCCCACTTTCTAAGCATGTTCTTTCATTTATAAAATACTAGGATTTAAAAAATGAATTTGGGCCGGGTGGTGGTGGCGGCGGCGGCGGCGGCGGCGGCGGCGGCGGCGGCGCACGCCTTTAATCCCAGCACTCGGGAGGCAGAGGCAGGCGGATCTCTGTGAGTTCGAGGCCAGCCTGGGCTACCAAGTGAGTTCCAGGAAAGGCGCAAAGCTACACAGAGAAACCCTGTCTCGAAAAACCAAAAAAAAAAAAAAAAAATGAATTTGGGTTATAACATTCTAGCCTCCATGGCAGGTTTAACACAACAGGAGAACTACAGTTCTTAAGGGAATATAACAACATGAAAAACACAATGAAGACTTAATAAATTACAAAAATGTTTACTAAGACCTATTTTAAAATCAATTGTTATTTAATTAACTTTGCATTAGTCCAAGTTTAAAGACTTTTTTAATTTAAAAGTAATAACGTAGCATAAAGCATCAGAGCGGAGCCTGGTACTTCTGAAATGATGGTCAATTGAACTGATGCTAGAAAACCTTTGACCAATCATACTGATACCCAAGAAAGAAAGGTGCAGGGCATTGTCTCAGCAGTTTGTAACCCCCCAGAGCACTAAGAATGTTCATGTTTTGACTCTGCTCACCCTCCCCCATATAAACATTGCCCTGTGACAGGGGATTTTCATAGGTAAATTGTGTTACCAAGTTTCCCCCTTCACCTCTGGGAAGATTATATTGATGGTCATTGTGTTAGATTCTATTCATGTGGGTCAAAAGTCCAGGAGACTGTGACAATAAAACCCTATAGAGGCTGAAGTTCTTAGGCTTTTTAGGACAATGTAGACTTTTTGGGAGCATAAACTGTCTAATGAAATAAAAAATAAGAAATATTTTATCATATATTATATAAGTGTGGTAGTTTGAATGTAATTGGCCCCCATAAGCTCATGGAGTGGCTTTATTGGAGTAGGTGTGGCCTTGTTGGAGGAAGAGTGTCATTGTGAGAGTGAGCTTTGAGGTCTCCTACGCTCAAGGCATGCCCAATGTCTCAGACCACTTCCTGTTGCCTGGGGGGTCAAGATGTAAGAACTCTCAGCTCCCTCTCCAGGACCATGTCTGCCTGCATGCTGCAATGTCCCACCATGGTGATAATGAATTGGACCCTTCTGAACTGTAAGCCACCACCTCAATTATAAGAGTTGCCATGGTCATGGTGTCTCTTCACAGCAATAGAAACCCAAACTAAGACAACAATCTACTGTATTTCAATATGATTAAGGGTTATATAGTTAAGCATTTACCACTTAGGACCAAAGTGATCAACAACTAGTGTAAAACACGATTATTTATCCAAGAAACATTTGCTTGTCAATTACCTAGAAATCACTGCTGCAGATGGAGGTTACAAGTCTTGTCAAATTGCAGACTGGCAAACCTAATAGTGTGGTGGTGGGGAAGCAGGAGACCTTTTGTGTTATACAGAATAGCTGTTTGACTGAACTTGGTAGTCAAATGGGGATACCTGCAAATAATCACATCTGAATCCCTGCCAGCTAAAATTGAGGTTATTGGAAAGAAATAAAAAATCTCCCTCAAAGCAGGGATAGGTTAGAGGTGAAAAAAGAGAAGAAGAAAGAAGGAGGAAGACTAGTAAAGAAGAGTATGAGGATAAGGAACAGCTGGATTAGGGAAGGAGGAGGGTGGGATCAGAAGACTATGAAGGTTTGTGAGAGAACTACATAGTTCATTTTGGTGGCTGTAACATTTTACTAATGCGTTTATTTTTCATATGCTTAAAATCATATGTGGTCCAGTTTCTATATAAATCATCATTTATAAATCTTGTTTTACATTAATAGTTTGATAAACGTAGTTGATGAATCTTCACTTTTTGAGTAAAGTGTTTATGTTTTTAGCATATATAAAATATTGCTTTAAAATAGTAAATAATTAAAGAAAAAGAGGGGCCTGAGGATGTAGTTAAGTTGGTAGACTGCTTGTCCCGCTTGGGTGAAGTCATGGGATCAATCCTTATCCTCACAGGAAAATATGGTGGCACTTGCCCATAATCCCAACACTTGGGTGGTAGAGGCAGGAAGATCAGGAGATCTAGATCACTATTGACTACAAGGGGAGTTCAAGACCAGCCTTGGCAACAAGGGATTTTTGTCTTGAAAAACAGAAAGGGAAGAAGATGAAATGTAAAGGGACCCAACATACTTGTATAACTTGTAGAACATGGTGTTACTTTCATTTCTACCTTGTATAACTTCCATTATTATAGTGGGTCATCACTTCCACACTAAGATTTTCTTCTATAAAATTCTGTCTGTAGTTTTTAGAGTTAGTTGTCATGCTATATAAGTGGCCTCTTTAGTAGTATAGATTAAGGAACAAAATTACCAGAAGTTCAGGAAATATGTTTGCAAAAGATATTTTTTTGGACCCATTGTGGTGGTGCATACTTTTAGTCCTATCACTCAAGAGGCAGAGGCAGGTAAATCTCAGTGAGCCCAAGGCCAGCTTGGTCTACACAAAGAGTTCCAGGCCAGCCAGAGCTACATACATTGTCCCAAAAATAAATAAAAAAGATTGTTGTGACATTGTTCATAGTAAAAGAAAATTAGATACAATCTAAATTTCAGAAGACAGAGAATGGATGAGTATATTGTGAGTAACAGAACATATAATTTTAAAAATATTCATTAATAAAAATATAAGTATTTATGACAATAATAAAAACCATATAAACTTGAAATCAATATGATTTTATTATGTTAATATCAACATATATTGAAAAAACATTGATTGTTAGGTTTTTATCTATTTTGATTCTTTGGTTTCCTTTTTTGGTTTTCTGCTTACTTTTGCTTTCTACGTTTGGAATTCAATACTTTAACAAACAGAAAAAAAATAAAAATGAGAAGTACACTTTGAAATGATACATTTGGGAAAATACATAGGTATATTGTTTCTAATCTCCTAAATCTACCCTTCTGACTCCTACAGTTAAAGGATTTACGTGGATTAAAGGGCTTGCAGGCTGTGCACAATGGTAAAACTCAGGGCTCCAATTCCATGTAAGACTTGTATTTAAAGTGAATCATCTTGCTATGACTTTCCCCTGGGTCACTCCAGCTGCCTCCTCACTTGGTCTGTGCGGTAAGTCAGAGGACAGTATGTACTGTACCTGGACTGGACAATTTTATTATTTGTTAGAATTTTTCCTAGTGCTAGGTCATTTTGGGCAGGAATTCCTTGCCAGCTAGAAAGAGACAGAAAGGAAAAGCAGAAATAATGTCCTCTACAAAGGGTGGCATTTGCAAGTTACACATGACTGTGTTATTTTAAATCATCGAGAGGAGGGTTTGGCGGTGGCAGCCACATCTACCCTTGGAGTGTGTCGCTGGAGAGAACCAGGTATTACAGAAGCCGCAAGCAGACTGTGCAATTAGGGTTAGGCAAAGGGATTAAGTAATCCAGCAACAGTCACTGTTATATAACAGGCAGATGCTGGCCTGGGAGGGGAGCCGTAACTGAACACTATAGCGGGAACTGCAAATGTGGCTGCAGCCAAGGGTCACTGGCTGTTTCCATTAGAAGCTTAGTCTGTAGCCGGTTTATAACCCAGACAGTTTAATTCACATCAGGCTGCAACATGGTATTCAAATCAGGAGCCTAGAGGCGCCTTTTCTTTTTTCAATGATAGACTAAATTGAGCTAGAAAGAGCTAGGGATGTCAAGTCCCATCAGGATTAAACTAAGATTCAGGTACACAGAGCAAGCAAGATATATAGAATACCATATAGTTATATAGAAGCAGGACCAGATCTAGATTTTCTTGACCTCCAGATTTAAGGGGAGGGTAGAAAAAGGGGTAGAAGGTTTAGAACTAGAAGAAGAAGAGGAAGAAGGAGGAGGAGGAGGAGAAGGAGTTCCTTTAGGCTCATCAAACTTGGTTTTAATGTGTAGAGGAGCAAGGAGACTGTAAGAAACCTGGACTTGCCACCAGGGACCCCTTGTAACACTGAAATGACTTGCCCAGGGAAGTATTTAATATTAAGTGACACTTAAGGCACTAAGGTCCCAGGCTTATTTATGTGGCTCTTTTGGGTTTTGACATCCCTTTCCCCTATGGTCTATCATCTGTTCATCCAGTGAGTTCATTCATGCTCCCAATGGAAATGATCACTAAAACACTGACACATGGGGCTTGAGCCTACTACCTTCTCATGACTCTGAAATGAATCATAAACCAAATTGGAAAAGAAGGAAGACTTTTGAAGCCAGGATCATGTCTCTATAAAACCACAACTGGTTGAAGAGTGAGTTCAAACCGTGAACCAAACCACACTTTTATCACCTTAATATCTGAAGAAAAGTATTCTAGTGGGTTTCTTCTTAGTGACAAAAACAAATAGTTGTTTGGTTAATATTTGATAAAGTGAGAATTTTTACATAGATGAAGTTGATGGCAGTTTTTGAACTATGTATTACATCCAGAAGGCAGGAACTCTAAATCATATCAAGCTCTCCACTTCATGCACAGACAGTTTTCCTAAAACTCAACCTAGAAGAGCCTCCTGCATCGATTATATCAGGACTCATTTATTTCAAAGTGCCTCCTCCCCTGGATCTGAAAGAACAACCCATCCTGGATGAAGAACAAGACTTTGTAAATGGTTCATTCTGTTTTTTTCAGAAATCAAATATTCAGTTTGAGATTCAGTTCTATACCAGAAGACAGCACTTTCTTCTTCTATTTCCCCTTGTGAATACCTGTTTACTTCTTATGAAAGGGTCTTTTGCTTGACCAGTGGTAAACGTCTCTGAGTATGGGACATGTGTTGCTTCTCGAATACAGTCTTCTATGTGGCACTAAGAACTAATGTTTTTCTTATGCCTTACATACAGTAACAATGTGTACGTTGGTAGTGTTGTTTATTGGAGCTCTGCCTATGCTGAGCACAGTATTGTATTAACTGTTCTCTCCTATAGGATATATTAATGCCAAGAATATAGGTTAGTTTAAGATTGGAGAGAGAAGAACCCCTAGGGGTATCTCAGACGTTGACTTTTGTTTACAAGAATCCAGAATTGAGTTGAAACAAATAAATTAGAATTCTTGGGGTAGCATTTAAGGGAGATGCTAACAAGAATACCTACCTCTTGTTTCTCAAGAGTTCCCAGACCTTCTGTACTGTTCATCTTCCTCTTGGAACTCAAATATTACTCTATCATTGCATCTTGTTTATTCTTACTCTTTATGGTCAGTGTTATTCTGTAAGTTCATGACATGAATATATTGGAATTCCTATAAACTACAAACTCCATGCTGGGGAGCTGAGTGGTAACTGGCAAAGAAAGACATAATATGGAGAAAATTAGTCAAGCGCTGTTGTAATAACTTGGCTTCACTCAGGCATTCATTTGCTTTGCAGTTCTTGTCCAGTGTATTATAATATTATTGGAGATGACCTCATAGGTCAAATGTCAGTAAGAAACCTCATATTTTTATTTAGCATGAAAAGATCCAAACTTGTCAGAAAGTCAATATTTATCAGGGTCACTTCCTTTAATATTTTTATTTTCTCCATAACCTACTCCCCTTTTCAGGAGTCCAAATGTTGGGTTATCCTGATTCTGTAAGGAATGGTGTGTGACTTCAACCTGACTTCTGGTCACTCTGAGTGAGACTAAGCTGAAGGGGCTTTTCCCACAGACTTTGTGGCTGACGAGATAAGAATCCGTCTTGGCACTTCTGGGATGTTTCAGTAGTGTTTGAGGCAATATTTTAAGAGTCTTTGGACCACCAGTTAAGCATTTGCCCTTCTGTGAAGCATGTGTCTTTAAGGCAAAACCATGTGCAAACACCCAAGTTTCATAACAACAAAAATCCAGAAGCATTCCAGGGAGCTTGACATGCAAAGGAAAAGTGTACTATTCAGTTTCAAAACCACAGAAAAGGGACTTTGGGTTGAGATGAAATGAAAACTAAGCAGAATCCTTGTAAATCTAAACTCACATCAACTGTTGAAGACATTGGAAAATCTGAGCGAGCATGCTTCCCAAATGGCCATTATCTGTCCCTTGTCTACATCTACTCCCAAGGCATTGCTTCTCTGTAATCATGGAAGTCAAAAAACAAGAGAAACCCTGTGTTCACCACAATTCCAGCCTGTTCCACCTTGTGATTTCTCATAACCTATATGATGTATGAATATGTCCTATGAAGGAGAAATCAGATTTAATGATATTACATAGCATAACTGTTCACACATCTAATACGGATACAAGAATATACTCACAGCCGGGCGTTGGTGGCGCACACCTTTAATCCCAGCACTCGGGAGGCAGAGCCAGGCGGATCTCTGTGAGTTCGAGGCCAGCCTGGGCTACCAAGTGAGCTCCAGGAAAGGCGCAAAGCTACACAGAGAAACCCTGTCTCGAAAAACCAAAAAAAAAAAAAAAAGAATATACTCACATATTTGTGTGTATAAGGTGAATATATTTGCTTGGATTTCCTGTTCAAATGTTTAGAACCCTTCACCTGTATGTCAATTTCACTGTTTTACTCTTTCATAGATATACATTATATATCTAAAACTATAGAATGTGTGGTGTACAGCATAATATACCCTTTAATATCCAAACCACTGCCACTTGCATCATCCAAAATTCACCTCTTTGCCTTTTTACTCCTAGTTCTGAGACTTGGAGGAGGTCTCTGAGTACGAGTGTGTGGTGTGCTCACTCGTCAATCACTTTCCCATCTTGATTTTTGAGACATAGTATCTTACTGAGCTTGAGTTTGCTATTTCAGATATATTGGTTGGTCCAGGGAATCTGTCATATTCAGTCCCTAGCACGGAGGTTACACTTGTGTGGCCATCCCTAGCTTTTATGTGGTTTCTGGGCATGTGCACTCAGGTCCTCATGCCTGCATCACAAGCACTTTGTGCACTGAACCATCTCCCCAGTCATGGAAGTTATCGAATGACTTGCTTTTTCAGATCAACTACTAGACCTTCTACTACAGCTTTTCCCCATCTTGGCCCCTCCATGAATAAGTTCATGTTCACAATGCTGGCTTTGAAGTATTCTTTTTGTTTGTTTGTTTGTTTGCGTATTTGTTTGTTTGTTTGTTTGTTTGTTTTTTCGAGACAGGGTTTCTCTGTGTAGTTTTGGTGCCTGTCCTGGATCTTGCTCTGTAGACCAGGCTGGCCTTGAACTCACAGAGATCTGCCTGGCTCTGCCTCCTGAGTGCTGGGATTACAGGCGTGTGCGACCACCCCCTGGCTGAAGTATTCTTAATTTGAGCCTGGAGATGACTCCGTGGTTAAGAGCAGGAGGTGCTCTTACAGAGGACCTAGGTTCCAGTCCCAGCACCTATACAACCACCTGTTTTCCAGGGGGTCAGTCCATCACCTTCTTCTGGCACCCATTGGCACCAATCATGCACATGGTGCCCATCCACATGGGCAGGCAAGCGTTTGTCTGCATAAAATCGAAACAAATCTTTAAAAACATGTATTTTTATTTCTACAAGTAAAATTTTAATTACAAGGAACATTTTTGTTTCCTCTGACTGTTCTCTTTTGATTGCACTCACATACTTGTGTTTTATGGATAAAATCATCTCTGGAATCCTATGGAAGACAGTTGTTTTACACTTACCTTTGATGAGAATTGACGTCTTTGCCCCCAGATGTCATTCCTCACCTTTGTTCTTTCTGGTTTTCTCCAATACTTGGTGACATAACCCATCAGTTATGTGTTTATGTATAAGCATAGGGGACGAGTGAGGAATAATGATAAGAAAATCGTATGTGGATTTCCCTATTGCCTAAGCTCACTACTCCTAGCAGACTCTTCATTCATTCCAAACTGTGTGGCAGAGGGAGAGTCCTGGCACAGAATTGGGGGAGCAGTCAAACTGAATGTCAACATGACCTCTTAGATGTACTGCCTTTGATTCTGCTCCACTTCTGGAATTTATATTAAGGAGATAATCAAGGTTATGTATTAGGATTAGATTCAAGAACGTTCACCCTGATCATAACAAAGCAAGAAGAAGGAATATAAAATTGGAATCACTATGAAGGATAAATAAATCATGGCAATTCAAATAACAAAAAACCTGCAGTCTTTATAAGTTATGTCTTTTTAAGTTTCTTTAAAGATGTGTTTATTTTATTTTATGCATATGAGTGTTTTGCCTACATCATGCATGTGTGGTGTCAGTGGAAGCCAGAAGGGGGTGTCAGATCTTCTGGAACTGCAGTTAAAGATAGTCTTGAACTACTATGTTAGCACTGAGGACCAAACTCAGGTCCTCTGCAACAGTAGTAAGTGCTCTTAAGCACTCAGCCATCTCTCTAGCCCTAGAAGTTATGTTAGAAGGCAGAATTCATGAATGAGATGCTCACATTATCTTATTAGTAAAAAGAGAAAAATCCTAATAAACTAAAAGGTATGAGCTTATTTAGAAAAAATAAAATAATGGAGCTGTATAAGTGTATTTGGAATGTATATGTCATAAAATATGACAAATTTAAGCTTCTATTTTAAATGTAATGTAAGTATAATATATGCAATATGTGCATGAGTTTGGAAGCATCAAAAGAAGATGATGAACTATTTCCAGATTCTTATGTTTTATTTACATGTATGTTGTGTTGGTGTTGGGGTATGTGCATGTGAGTGTAGTGACTAGGGGGTTCAGAGAAGGGCATCAGAACCCCTGGAGCTAGACTTGCAGGTAGGCTGTGAGGAGCCAAATGCGGGTGATGGCAACTGAATTCTGGCCCTCTGCCAGAGCAGCAAGTCATTTCTCCAGCTCATATTTCCAGACTTATTAACTACAGTAAGCAAAATTTGGAGCTTCCTATTGTTTTATGTATGTGTCTCTCTATTTCATCTTCCCCTATCCAAAGGGAGCCAGTATTCTGAATATTGGGCTTATCATTCCTTTGTTATTGCTTTAAAATTTCCCAACAGGTACAGCTTGAGTCTTTCTTGTTTTGTGTCAGAAAATTGGCACACATCACTTGATATTTTTTCATAATTCCCCCACCCTCTCATGTACAAACATTTTAAGACTTCATCATTTTTACTGCTATACAACATCCCAAAGTGGAACTGTGCCCTTGCCTCCTTATTGTATTGTGTGGGCACAGTCATTTCAGTTCAAATATTGCTCCATTAGACAGGCAAAACTGTTACAAATATTACTGGGCCTGTTCCGAGATCCAGAACACACATGAGGTTTCCCTAGATGCCAACCCGAAACAGTCCAGCAAGAACATGTGCAAACTACCTGTCAGAGGGGCTGCGGCCTGAATTGTTCTCCAGCTAACTGTCCTAACACTAGTTTATATGACTTTCTAAGACTCACATCTTTTGCAATGAGCCATTTTCATAGTTACGGTTTGCCCATCTAGTGGCATAAAGCAGTCGTCTGTCATACTGTTCAGTTGTATCCCCCTTGTCGCTAATGGTCTAAGAACACTCCCAGTATATTTGGTCAGATGGTTTTCTCTCCTCTGTTAAAAGTAAAAAAAAAAAAAAAAAAAAAAGTCTGTGCGTGCATTTTGTCATTTCCCCCATCAGGTCATCGATCTGACAGGCATTTGTATTTCTATCATTTCTGTGTGATCGCTTGGATTTTTAAGGATATGACTGTTCAGTTTCATGGAAGGCTGATATCTTCTAATTTTTTGGCTTTTATTTGTAATTACTGTGGTGTCTTATATGAGAGAGTAACTCTTCATCTCAATTAGCAGAAATTGTCCAATGTGTATTCTTAGTTTGTACTTTCTGTGTCTTGCTGACGAAAATTTTTCCTAGCCCAAAGATGACAAAGAAAACCCATTTTTCCTAAACTATAATCATCTTCCTTTCCAAATATTAAGTATTGAATGACTGGAATTTGTGTATGGGAATCAGGTGAGGTAGTGACCTACTTCCACATTTTTCAAATTGAACAACCCATCACATCAATATTTTATAGTGAAGTGATCCCCACTTTTCTTGATTTGTTTTCTAATTATGAAGCATTTTTATTTTTCTCCTGTCAGTGTTCTGGTTGTTCATGAACCAACACTGCTACCATCATCCAGGCTTTGTCTGCTGAGGAAAATTCCTTCACACAATCTCCTCATTTGTTCTCACTGATCCTGGGTCTTTTATTTCCTTCATACATTTTGGAATGAGATTCTCAAGCTTCTTTTATCTAAATCCCACTGAATTCAGACTAAATTTTCAGTTAGGCAACTTGAGGAGATGGACTTAGGTGGGAGGTCTACCATTTCCTGAAGGTGTGACTTGGATGAAAGTGCCTATGCTGATGTTGTAATTGTTAAATAAAGATGGTTGGATTAGAAGATGACCCTGGGGGAAGCAGATTGGCACAATCTAATCATAAGCACTGTAGAAGCAGAAACCATGTCCCAATATGGAGAACCAGAAAGAAAGACTGTTAAGACTCAATTTACCACAGTGGGCTTTGAAGATGGAGGTAGAAGAAATGACCCAAGAAAGGTGAGCAGCCCTTAAAAACAAGAAAGCTGTTTTGCTGATGTTTGGTCTTAGCCTGGTGAGACAAGTGTGAGACTTCCAAACTCTAGAACCATATTGACATAACACATGTACTAGTAGCTTTTCAAAATGTTTGGTGTTGATACGGTCTTGTATCTCCTACACTGACCCCTCTAACTTGCTTTGAAGCTGAAGATAGGCTTCAACTTCTGATCCTTCTGCCTACACCTCCTGAGTGCTGAGATTACAAACCTGTGCCTTCATGCCTGGTTGATAATGTGCCAATGATCAAACACAGGGTCTTCAGTGTGCCAGGCAAGCACTGTGCCCACTGAGCTACATCCTAAACATCTACAACGACTCTTTTTTTCCCTGTGTTTCCTTTCTTAAGTTTCAACTTTTAGTTTTTATAAGAGTATTATTGATGTCATTATTATAATATCATTCCTTTCTTGTGGCCCTTTTCTTCTAGAAGATTCAAATCTCTCTGTGTCTAATTTAAATTCTTGTATTCTAATTTTTTAAATCTCTTCTCTGTCTTTAGTCATGTTTTTTCACCTTTTCTTAATACTATTTGACTGTTTCTCCATTTTATTTTTCTTTAATAACTCACCAGTACTTTGCTCTTTTGTATGTATTCTTCCAAATTCCCCTGCTTTTATGCATCTTTAATCCACTCTTTTTCATTTTCTTTTACACTGAAGAACACACCTTAGAAGTCTCGGGTCTGCTGGTAGTGAGAGTGTTCTGTTCTTATGGACACGTTATTTTTATTGTCACTTGTTACTGAAGAAGAATTTAGAAAGTTGAACATCCTAAATTGACACTTTTTTCTTTTTATTGTTTTCCTATCCTGCCATTAGCTCAGTTCGTTATTTCCAGGAGATTTGTTTTCTTAACCTGCTGCTGCTAAGAACATTCTGTTTCCGGAGTTCTAAAGCTTCAGTGGGTAGGATTACATAATTACCAACTTATCATTACTTTATCGATAAATAAACAAATGCTACTCATTTATATTTATCTAGTTATGAGTTCTGGAAGGATTTTGTCATCACCTTTTCAAAAATTAGGTCTGCTGATTAAACTTTCAAATATTAATTTCTGTTCCTTGTAAACAGATAAACCGAAGCTTCCATTCCCAAACAGATATACAAGACACTTCTCTTTCAGCTCTCTTAAAAATGGCTTTGTAGAAACTAGAGAGATGGCTCAACAGTTAGGAATACCGGCTGCTCTTCTGAAGGACTCTAGTTCGAATCCCAGCACCCACATGGCAGCTCACAGTTGTCTGTAACTCCAGTCCCAGGAGACCTGAAGCCTATTCTGGCCTCTTGGGGCACCGGGCACACACATGGTTCACAGGCATGCATGCATTCATGCACACAAAGTCTTATAAAAAGTTTAATTCTCTCTTTCAGTTACATTTTTTATTAAAATGTCACTTCATTTGTATTTAGCATGTGAATGCTCATGGGGTTCTTTCCTTCCATCCTGTGAGGCACAGCCGTAGACCTTAGCCTGACAGGCTAGAAAGACACCACTCTTACCTGCTGAGCCATTTTGCTGGCCCTCCTTTGCGTCTGTTGTTGTCGTTTATATAATGAAGATCTCAGTTGACTTACTGACACTTTGATCTGTGTTAATCTTATTATCTACTAAATTTTTAATAGTAAAGTTTATAATTTCATTACTGAAAGTTGTATTTCATTGAAATCTGCCTGGCATGTAGTTTTTTTTTTGTTTTATTAAAACATTTTATCCATATGTCCTGTGTCATTTTGATGCCTGTAGGCCTTTGAATCTATGACTAACATTTGTTGATGTGATTAACTTTCACCAAGCAAAGTAGGTTTCTTTTGGTTTGATCTTCAATCAGATCATATCTGACTGACAAAGGATACCAAGGTCCTGAGGATTAATAGAAATATAAGATATTTTCTTGTTAAGAAGAAATGACTAGAAACTTATAAATGATGCCATGTAGCAATGACACAGACTTTTGTTAAATATACTGTGTGTTGGAATTGAGTATGTTAAATGGTGATCATATAGTTTCAGTTACATTGCTTACTATACAGTGAATTTTTATAGAAGATTTACCAAGGGTTTGTGGTATGTGCGACCAGTTCAAGCCATTATCAGTTATAAGTTATAATAATTAGTGGAGTCTTAGGAAAGATTAATTATTCTAAGAATGGTGGTTAACCACAATCCCACAAAGGAAATACAATTGCAAACATATGAATATAGTTCTATGGGATGCAATCACAAAAATACTTTCTTTTTTTTAAAGGTCATGTATTTAAGATCACAAATGAGAAGATGTTGAAAATCTTTTAATTTCACAGAAAATCCCTTTGCTCTTCTTTTTGAATAAGCTTAGATAGAAACTTAAGATTTTGTGATGGAACAGTACAGACCAACCATACCTTCAATTCTAAAGAAACAAACACGCAGCTCTATCCTGATCTTAGTCTTCTCCTGAACTTCTTTCAAACAAGAGCTCTGTCACTTAGAAACAGTGACATTGGCTCCATGCCATTATATGTAAAGTATTTTATCAAACACTTAGGTATGTACCATGGCATCTCTCAGCTAATTTTTCTGAGAACAATTGCATTAACATTGTGTTGCAAGCATGGTGGTATAATCCTGGAATCCTAGCACTTGGGGGGTAGATGCAGATGAGGCCAGTCTGGTCTGTGTAGGGAATTCTGCAGTAGCTCTGGTGACAAAAGGGAGCACCCGTCTCAAAACAAACAAACTTGAAAAAGCAGAATAGGAAATGAAAGCACGTGCAAGAGGCTCATGAAATACTTTCTTCCACAACAGGATGCAAGACATTCCTGGTATACCTGTTGGGTATACAAATTTTAACATTTCCTCATAGAACAAACTTGGAAAAATAAGTTCAAATTAAGCAAATCCACTTTTCCTTCTACCAAAGGGAAAGTATCCAGAGGAAGTAAGAGTCATAGAAAGATCATTCCACTGGGATCATTGGTTTTTAATAAAAGCACTCACCTCTAAGGAAGGGACAGAGTATTGCCAAATACTTCTAAGTGTATCTGTGTATACTTCAAGTATATCTGTGCTAGGAAACAGTTCCCCCTGTGCTCCTCACATTTTGAACCATCTTGAGAACAAAGACACTGCCTTATCTGGACTACTTCATTTAGGATTTCTGTATAAAAATAAACGAGTGAGAAATGATGTTTCCCACTAGAACAAAAATCTGGCAAGCTTGCTGTCTACCATCATAAACTTTATGTCTTCCTCCTGGAGAAGGGAATAAAAGGAGAGATATGGTTATTTTCAGTTCAAAATTTATATTCCGCATGTGAAGAGATCTTCTAAAAAGCAAACCGCCCTATGTACCTGCTACATCTGGACCTGTCTTTGTCTTTTCCTCAAGGTTTGGGGGCAAAGGAAACTCTCAGAAGGAGACTGGTGTCTGTGATTCTCACCATGCTATAATAAAGTCATTCATCTCTCATGTAGCAGTCTCATGTCATACTTTACATCAATGAAACTGGAGACTAGATTTTCAGCTTGCACGATGGCCAGTCTTGGTTGTCACCTTGTCAAAGCTGGGAAGCGGGAACTCAACTCTCCATCAGATTGTTCCGTGGGCATGTTTATGTGATATTTTATTGATTGCTCATTGATGTAGGAGAGTCCAGCCCACTGTGGGCAGTGATACCCCTAGGGAGGTGTTCCTGGGCTAAGTAAGGATAGCTGAACCTAAGCCTGAGAGCAAGTCAGCAAGTTCCTTCATGGACTCTTCTTTAGTTGCTGCTCTGTCTTCGCTCCAGGAAGGACTATAATCTATAAGCCAAACAAACTCTTTCTGTCCCCAAGTTGCTCACGGTCATTATATTTATCACAACAGAAAATAAAATGGACAGCTTGCCTGTTAGAGAACATATCTGATCCTTCACAGTTCTTAACCATTTGATTACAGTAGTGAGGTGGTGACTAGATGTGACCCTTCAGGAAGATAAAGGCTGTGAATCCTGCAGGCTGAATTTGAGAAAGTGGCAAGAATTTTAGGATCAGCTAGCAAATGCTGAACAAGAGGCCACCACAGTTCCTCCCATGAATGAGGATTTGGAAACTGAGTAGTGAGAGATGTGACTGAAACAACCTTCCCAATTGTTGTATGGTTACTGTTCACGCTCTTTCTGGGAGAGTGGGTGAGTGACTGTTACCATGACAACAGGGGAACAAGCTTTCAGGCTCTAGCCAAAAGGCAACAAGCTACTGAACCAAAGTCTCCAAAACTGGAATGTAATAAACGGTGCCATGATGGGAGCCTTGCTGTTCAACACACTGGGGTAGGCCAACATCATGAGAAGTTCTTCGGTTTGAACTAGCACCTGTTCAAATTCTATACAAACTGAGCAAAATGTAATTCTTACCCAGGGAGGCCCACTTACTTTTGATAGCCTTTGATTACTGCTTCCCCTCTGCCTTGACATCAGCTGCTGGACTGAGAGATCTTCCTATCCTCCAAGGAGACCACTGGTCATGTGCACCAGGCTCCATATGATGGGGAAGCTGCTGACTGCGAGTGTCGAAGCCAACGTCTTATCAAATCTGGTAGGTTCAAATGACATTAGGCTTTAATGAATTGGATTTGGACTGTTTTTATAATAGGGAAGGCCATGCAAACTGATGGGTTAAGCAATGTGGATGAGTTCAAGCAGGGTTACTGTGGCTGCTGTGTCTAAATAGATTTCCTTACCTCAGAAGTGCCAAGCTGAGAAATGCTAATGGACCCGTGATCTTAATGAGTCTTTAAGCTTAAGTTTCAGTTCACTGATGATACTAGAAAACAGAGGCAATCTTGGGCCCATCACCTCTTGAAAGGGGTTAATAGAAACAACCTTGGCAAAAAATAGATTTTAAAAATTAGCTTGTTGCCAAGCCTGCTGGCACAGGCCTGTGCTCCAGTCGCAAGGGTATTGTAGACTAATCTTTTTGTACACTGTGAAGATGTGTTTTTGCCAAAGTGCCTTCTGATTGTTTTAATAAAGAATTGAATGGCCAATAGCTAGGCAGGAAGAGGTTAGGCAGGACTTCTGGACAG